>PYSR01000246.1:0-44604 GCA_003049425.1 Magnaporthiopsis incrustans
GGGTGAGCGAGGTCGTGTGTGCAAATGTGTGCAACAAGCGCGAGAGAAAGGTGACTTGGGTGCAAGCAAGAATGAAAAGATCAGTGGCATCTAGTGTCATTATGCATGGGATAAAACACAATACCGCACCCAAACGGGCTGTGGAAGATGCTGGCCGATATATATACGTCGTGCGTATGCTGTCTTGTTGAGGAACAGGCCACCGACCAGGCACAGCAGCGATTCCGCTGCCTAGTATGGGGCCCGCAAAGCACAGCCTCTGCCCAGCCAGACAGGCTCCCAATTGCCTCTGCGGGGCATATATCGTTCCAACCAATCATGTCCGGCTGCCGGCACGCTGAGGCAGAGAAACCAACAACCATTGATGCTTACTACGAGTAAAAGTAGGTTGGCACCCAGTGCTTGAAGTGGACCGTTATGGACAAGCCACAATGCTACATAGTTGCGCATGCCTTTGTTTAGACCCGCAAGTGACAGACTCACCAGTGTACGTGCGGCAGGCTGATGGCCGGAACGAACCGCAGGCTGTCCTCGGCTGCGGACTGCCATAGCCACATAGGCCGTTGGACCCAAGTTTCCGGGAAAGCCCCGTTGAGCTGGTTTATTTCTGAATCTTGATTGGGGGCTAACGTCCTGCGCTCCTTGGCACGACTCACCATCCCTGGGATCAGCGGCTGTCCGCGATGGAAAAACTTAGACGAAGCCTTCTTCGCTGCCCGGTAAAGGATTCACAGTCACTGCTTATGGGAAATTCAGTATCACTTCCTGGCTCGGTTTTTTCGTTACTAAGCATCTCTAATCGCGAGGAGAATGCTTTGCGCCGGACGGCGGAAAGGCGGGCCACCAGCGCAAGCCACGAGGCAGGGCGATGGCTTTAACGCATCCGGTATTCTTTTGAGACCTACGAGTGCCCAGTATGACGACGAGTGTACGTGTATAAGAATGCTGCTCGCCATCATGTCTCGAGGCATTCCAAAACTTCTCGTTATCACACAACCACAATAACACCAGCAGCAGCAGCCTTTTTCCTATCAGCTCTCTCGACATTCTACACAAAGCGGCTCTCGCACCAGTAAGCGCGACGATGAGGCTGCGGGCTTTAAGGCCAAAAAATCGGCGGGAGAGACAAAGGCTTAAAGAGGCTTAAAACTTGGTGCTTTTCGCTGGATTTTCGGCAGCAATCTTCGCATTTAAGGGTGGCGGTTGGCGGATCGCTAGCATGGCGGGACTCGGAGGCGTTGCTTGCAATCGGCTTTTGGCTTGACCTCGTGTGCATTTTTTCTTCTTTTTTTGACGTTGGGAGTTGGAACCAGGCATATGAAAGAATTTGTTAGATGCACCAAGTGAATAGGGTCTGCAAGGTACCTAGTCCCAAACTGTTTTCAAGTTAAAGGAACCGCACAGCGAGCATTAACCGGCTTTGTCTTTTTTTTCGTGTTTGGCCTCGGGCTGTGTGTACATAAGTCCGGCTCGTGAGGTAGTTTCAACTGCGTCTTTTTCGGCTTTAAACCCGGCGCCGCGCTTGCAATAACCAACGCTATAGCGTGCGTCTTGGTGTTAGTTAACTGGGCAGTTTGTATGTGCGCCAGGGCTCTATCAACATCCACGCTGCGCCGGCTGAGTCTCTTGCCGTCGCCCGCCTTGCGAGAGATAAGCTCGTGTTGTTGCAGTAGGGAGTGACCCCTGTTGAGCACTCCCCGTTGGGGAACCACCCCGCCGTGCACGGGCCAGAACGGGAATGGACGAAGTGGCAAATCTCCAGGTGGAGCATGAAGGGAGCGGCAGGTGGGGCGCTTATGGGGGGCGGCCATTGGCCAGAGGCCGAGGACTCTGAATCCCATTTTCTCCCCTCACTGGTTTGACTAGGGGAGAGCGGACGGGATCCCGTATATTCCAGTGGGTATGGTCGTATGTGGCAGTTGGTTGATCTGAATGGGGCTTTAGATCCATATCGCTACCCAATATTCACTGCGTTTGGTCTGGCACATCCCAACGCCGGCGCCTACGCTCCTCTTTTTTTTCTGACCCAAAGCCGACACCAGCACGGGCCGGTGGAGAGTAGATGTATTCTCACCGGAACCCGTCTATCAGGATGGAGGCTCTTTGGGCCGCCAAGCAATCGTTGCTTGGCAATCCCGCATTTATCTCGATCTCGCCGCAAAACGCAATAACGGGCAAAAGTTCAGGTATCCCCAAAGATGAAAACTCCCTTGCCTTTCCTGAACCCTTGCAGCGTGCCCTGGACGGCCGCCCTTAGGACCTCCTCCTCCGTATCCCAGTCCCACCTGACCTCGTCCACGGGCGCGTCGCGGAACTTGCCCGCGCGGATCAGGCCCAGGATCTCCTCGATCGTCTTGCGCTTGGACTCCCTGTCCCCGTCGGCCCACCTGCTGAGCCAGAACCCCCTGAACCGGATGTCCTTGAAGATGAGCAGGCCGGTCGGCAGCGCAACGGGCTGCTTGGACATGGCGCCGTACGTGACCATGGTGCCGCCCGCGCCTAGCAGGCGCGCTATCTGCGTGGCCGACTTGCCGCCGACGCAGTTGAGACCGAGCATCACGTCCGCCCCGCGCGTCCACTCGTCGCGCATCCGGCCCGGGAACCCACGGTCCAGGAACTCGGCCTCGGTCACGACTGCGGTCGCGCCGAGGTCCGTCAGCTCCCGCTTCAGCGCCGCCGTCGCCTCGGGCGTGTCGCGCTCGCGCACCACGTTGATGGACCGCAGCCCCGCCAGGCGGCCCAGCTGGACGGCCGCGCGCCCGACACCGCTGTTTGCGCCGTTCTGGACGAACCAGGCCCCGCCGTCGGCCCCGCCGCGGCGGTACGCCTGCACGCTCAGGTCGACGAGGTCGACGTAGTCGCGCAGCATGCGGTGCGCCGAGCACGGGTTGACGCTCACGGTCGCGACCTGCAGCGGGGTGAGCGCCGCGCCCTCGCCCTCGGGCACCCGCATCAGGGCGCCGTCGGCGTTATCGACGAGCGCGTGCGTTCGCCACGTGCCCATGCCCGTCGAGGCCGGGACGACCCAGTCTCCCGGCTTCAGGGTCTTGACTCCCGACCCGACCGACAGCACCTCGAAGCAGCCCTCGTTGCCGGGAATGGAGGACGGCTCGGACGTGCCGATCATGGCGTCGAAGGCCGGCTTGACGCCGTACGTGCCTTGGATCAAGTTTACATCGGCCGGGTTGATGGGCGCCGCCAGGGCGCGAAGGGTGGCCGCGTGGTGGGGGATCGAGGGGGATATCGAGTGGGTGTGCAACCTGTGCAGCGAGAGATACCCCTAGGTGTCAGCATGGGCATTTCTTTCTTTTGGTTTGCGGCACGAGTGGAATGCAAGGGCATGGACGGCGCGTACTTCAAGACGTCACCAGGTTCTCCAAACTTGGAAAATACGAGGGCCTTGGTCTGGGTGTAGCCGTACGGGCCAGACTTCCGTCTGATAGCCGTGAGAGGCAGGCATCTCGCCGCCGTCCTCCTGGGCGCATTGGGGATCGATCTGGTGAGGGCCAAGAGGGTCGAGGTGGCCGCCAGCCTCGGGGCCGTCGTCATTGTCGGCTGATGGCCTGGTAGGAGTCGTGGGGTTCAATCGGTCGTCGATACGCCGGTACGCGGCGCAGATTGTGTTTATTTGGGCAGCAGTAGCTTCAAGCTTGTGTCAAAGGAAGAAGGTCGCTGGCAGGAGCTATAATGTGGAGGCCGACGCACGCATGCAAAGCTCGCAACGATGACGTTGAAGCTCTGTCAAGCTCTGGCCAATCAAAATAGCCCGCGCCCCCCAGAATTCCATTCCCCGCAGATATGCACACCCCTGCCTCCATGTTTCCGATCCTGCCGGGTAAAGGGGTAACCGCTCATCACCATTCAATCGTGCTTCTCGTCGTTGGGGCGGCGGATATGGGAGTTGGAAACTGGGATGAGAACAGTAGAACGCCGTTGAACGCAAGCAGCGATACTACGAAGGCTAAGCCTCTCAAGGGCGCGTCCGATTTTGACATGTGTCATGTGGCGATGTGTGGCGCGAAGCTAGCATCAGCATGAAGGCCCTGGCTGATTGCACGGGCTTGCCTGCGATGGTTGACAGCTCAGGCGATCATTGACAGCACGCGGGACGCCACCCAATTGTCAAAGCGGAACGGCGGCCTGCAATTATGACATCCCAACCCCTCACTGACCGTGGTGATCGTGGAAGAGCCGCAGTGACCTTTTTTAACGTTGATCATTCCCGTTGCCATCCAGTCACGTGTCGTTTCCGGCCTATCAATACCAGCTGATTGCAGAGAGAATGACACTCGAGCGGAACGGCATCGCCCTGGCAAAAGCATGTGCAAGCACAAAAAAAAAACGTTTGTCATTATCTGACGCTTTTCAAACCCAAATGCCTGACAGTTAGATGCCTTCATCCCGCAGGCAATGAGAATGAAACCATCAAGATTCGATATATGAATAGAGATTTGCGGATGGGGGGAAGCCATACAGCATAAAATGGACACCCAAGGGGCCAAATCCCCAAGAGATCCTCCTCTCCAGCAGCAAGGCTTTGTTTCCTTGTCGTACATGCCTAGCTAGCTATTAGGTAGTGGTGGGGAAATGTGGCAAAGGAGACGCGGTGGTGACGGTGGCAGCCGGGGAGCAAGAGTAATATTCAGAACAAAGCAGACAGGGCCAGGCCGTGGAAGTTATCCAGCCCAACCCGAGAACAGACATGGTGACATATGGGAGTGAAGGCAGGTGATGGTTTCTGGGAGTACGGTGCGTCATGAGAAAAAGGACCAAACGAAGAATAAAAGAAAACCGAGGACGAGTAGGAAGCGGTACAGTGTAAGTGAATGTAGAGCTCAGAGTGTGAGCAGGGGTATCTCGATTCACGCCTCTCTCTCTCTATGTTGAAGAGACCCGCGGCGGCTTCCATCAGGGCCCTGCCACGGTCGACCTCAGCTGGGGGATTGCGAAGATTCGTACCTCATCCATGCGAGTCAATCTTCAAAGGAACGAACAAAAGCCAGCAAACAGCACGAAAAAAAAAGGGATAACATGACAAAAGAACCAAAGACATCAAGGTGATCTCGCCGCAGTGGTGGCAAGCGGGGGGATAAAACATACCGTCAAGAAGACCAGACAGCAGGGGGAGGGAAGAGGAGGGACGACAAGTGCAACCGCTACCGGAAAATCAAGCGTTGGTGATTGCCTCAGGACCATCATTACTTGATATTTTTAAACAAGTCGGCGCCGAAGTCGGCGTCGACGTTGAGCTCGACTTTGGAATCGAGAGCGCTGAGCTCGGGTATCATGGGCGGTGGCGGACTGACGGGCTGCTTGATGTCCTCGAACAGCACCGTGGCCCTCCTGTTGATGGCGTCGTCACTACCGCCCCGCAGCCGGCGGAACCAAGAACTTGACCGCTTCGACCTCTTGCCATCCGTCATGACGCTGAAGTTGCTCCGGCTCTCGGGTCTGCCGTCCAGGCTGTTGGTGCCTCCCGCGTTGGAGTTGTGGGCAGCGCCGCCCTCACCCTCCGTGTACGACGCATTGAGGAGGTTCCGGCTGAACAGGCGCCGAATGCTTCCGGGTTTTGACGACGTGGGTGAGACCGGGGAGATTGGCTGATCGGCGGGACGCTTAGTGCCGGTCTTTGCGGTCGACATTGGCGAGGCCGCATCCTCCATGGCGACGTCATGTCCTCCATTGCCCGACGCGGTACCGTTCTGCTGCCTGTTCTCGTCAACAGCAGCGGCGGGCGTCTCGCTTGGCGCAGGCGTCTCCTCGATGGGCGACGGCAGCGGTGGCGGGATATCGGTGCCCTCCGTCAATGGCGTGAACTTGAAGTCGAGGGCCGGGAGCTCGAATCGTTTGGCGCCTGGTTTGGGCGTGACACCATTGCTCTGCGTTCTGGACGGCATGGTGGGCGGGCTGACCATCTGGGGTTCGCGACGGGGGTGGGTGGGTGGCTCGGCGTTCCTTAGTTGGAAGAGATGTCCTCCTTCGCGTGGTGATCCAACGGGGATGCCACGCGTGGGCCTGTCGAGCGTCTGATCGAGGAGTACTTGGTGAAATGTGCCCGTTCTCCGCGGATGAACCTATGCAGGGGAGGAGAGAAGAAAAAAAAATAGATAAGATGAATTGCTGAGAACAGGTCGGCACGCTGCGACGAAGCGGTTTCCTGGCTATCGGGGAGATAGGTCCTGTTTGGCCTGGAGTGATTGACGCCTCTTTGGGTTTAGCTACGTAGTAGGCAGGTACCTAGTAGGTAGGGTACTTTTGGTTAGGTCAATGACGCTGGGAGCCGACAAGGAGGATGGATAGCGGCTTTTGCTTGTTCGGGCAGGTATCAGGAGGCAAGGAACAAACAGACGGTAAGGGTTGCGGGAAAATGGATGGGAACTAGAGAAACAGCAAGGGGAAAAAAGGAGGAAAAAAAAAAAAAAAAAAAAAAAAAAGTGATCGTCTGAGCGAAAGGCGATGGGGCGTCTGCGGCGGACGAGCGCGAGGAGAGCACCCCAGCAAGGCAAGGTGGATTTTGCGCTCGGCCGCCTGTCGACCAGGGTGATTGGCTCACTTTTCAAGACTTGGGAGTTGGGGTCTGGAAGGAGGGGACGCACGGGGAGCCGGCGCGCGGGAGATCGCTGCAGCAGGAAAGCCTCTGGGCGGGGAGGGGGGCCAATGGCGACAGGTCTGGAAATATGCGGCCTTGCTGCAGCGAGGGGGCGGAGACAGGCCTGGGCTGACCTTCTCGCGGAGGTATTCACAAAAGAAAGAATACGACGGGCCGGTGGTGGCATGCAAAACATAAAAACAAATGTCCGTTGTCAGGCCCGTTCTTTAGGGCGCAGCACAACCGAAGCACAGGCAGAGCAGATGGACCCTGTCCTTAGATTGGATGGGTGGGAACCAAAATCCAGGGACGGCAAATGACATGGAGAAGGGAAACGGCAGGCATTGGAAGCTTCATAAACGGGTGTGTGGTCCGCCCCTTCCCTGGGCAAATCCTACGCAATTGGAGAACGCCCGAACGGAATAGGAATTGGTCTTGCCCCACGGACATTGCCGAATCGGCCATTCACGGCGCTGTGCCTAACCCGCAGTGGGGTGACAGACTGCCTAAAGCGGTAGGTGTGCGTGGTGAACCAGCGGTGGCAGGTTGCACCAGCATGGGAGGCCTTCCGAGTCGGTGGAGACTGGGGCCATACAAACGAAACGGCAGCGGAGACCGGGCCAGCCAAACGAAACGGCGGCGGGAGACAGATAAAAACGTTTCCCAAAGGAAGAAGATACAGCACGCGGCAATCGACCAACCGATCTGGGCCCGACGGACGAGCAATTCAATGATGCAGGCATTTCGGTGTGTTCGGGTCTCCGCTCGGCGGTGACACTGCGACACCCGCCCGAAATTATCACCATTGAAGTCTAATCACACATGTCGCACAAGGTCGGCCCGCCTCGCAGCATCGGGTTCCACCGATCCAGCCTGCTACAGATGTCTTAGAAGAAGTGAGAGCAAAGGCATTGGACTCAGGCTTCTGGGCTTTCCAGGCCAATGCCTGCGGGCAAACCAGGGAAATTATGCTAGGAATCCATAGCATGGAGCTATTGGGAGCTGTTGGGGCCTGTATAAGCAAGCATAAGCAAGCGAGCGGGCTACCTAGGCACCCACCGTGCTATTTTTTGCGCGGTGTCTTCCGCTCATGAATCACCGGCCTGCCCTCCCCGCTGGCGTCAGCGTGGGAGGTGCCCCTTCGATCCTCGGCAGCACGGGCAGCCTTGCGGAATGATGCAATGTAAGATCTTGGAGCTTCAATGAGCCAGCCGTGGCTCCCGATGAACCATTCGTTGATCTGGCGTCGGCAGTCTTCTTGCGGTCAATCATGCAATGCTCTCAACGGGAAGAAAAAAAAAGCAGGGATGGGCGCGTGTCGCGCGGCAGGCATGGCGCAAGCGCCCCGCTTGTCAGTCAGTGGGTGCCCATCAAACTGTCCAGGATCCGTTGACAAGGCGTCATGTCCTGGATTGAGTTCCGGGCTTGAGTTATGGCTTGGCAGTCGAAAAGCAAAGGCAAACAAAACAAGACTGGTGAACGGAAAATACCCGTGATGCCTCAAACGGACGGTCCTCGATGAAACAAGCCCAAATCCCCGTGAAGTGAACTGGCTTATAAACCGGTCGGCTGGGGTCACGATCTGGACTCCGTTTAAAAAGAAAAAAAAAAAACCACCGACACCACATCTAAGAATGAAGAACACACGCAATCAGGCAAGGCCGACGACGCAAAACCCTACGAAAAATAGATGGATACCTAGGCCCAAACACACGGCCGGCCGCTTTGACGAGGCAATTAACTGGAAACTGGACACAGCAAAAGGAGAGGATAAAAATAAAAAGAAAGAAAGAAAGAAAAGAAAAAATGGCGAAGCCTACCACCAACCTCATTTACCATTCTCCTCTCGAATCTCCGTCCTGAGACGATCGTGTGTCCCACATCCTTGATCATAAGAAGCAAGCGACTAAATGTGTTCCCATTCCGCCATCCATGCCTGTCGGTTCGGATACCACAGCAGAAACGCTAACATCCGTATCCTCGGCGCGGATAAACGGTCGCTTGGACTTGACATCCTTACGCGATAGACCGCCGAACAGGAATAGAAGCAAAAACAAACTCGAGTGGGGTTACACCATGACTCTAATGAGCCGCGCAAAAAAGCCATCCGACGGCAGTTGAGCTCTCGGACCGGGAAGCGTTCCACTCTCGCCAGTGCCGGGCTCGAGGCTTACTCAAGACCTCCGGTTGTCCATGACTTTCGTACGTACCTGGTAGGATAGGTAGGTAGGCAGGTTCTAGTTGTTTGTGTTTCTCGCAGATTCGGCGGTCTGCGCCGAGGCACTACTCCAAAGTCGTGTTCTCCGTTGAGAGGCCCGCTGGTCTGATGAAATGATGGACCTGCCGCCCATTTAAATCCACCACTGCTCCCCAAGTCGGCATGTCCAGTCAACAAACAGCTCGAGAAAAGAAGACATGGTAAATGCATTTTACTTAGGAACTCGCTGAGCCGCCATCATGAACCATATACACACCCCACATGCGCCGAGAGTCCCCCCATCTCCATATTCCCTTGTATTGCACTGGGGATGGGCGCATTCAGAACTGGGAATAAAAGAGAGAACCGAACCAAAAGGGGAATGGAGAAACACGCAGAGAGAAAAAAAAAGAAAAGAAAAAGAAAAGAGTGAGGCCGTATTTCGTCGTGCTCTTATATCTGCCTACATCCCTATTTCCGGCTCCATATCACTCCTCGTCATTTCGGGACGGCATACTGTTGCGTCCATTCGCGGGCCGTCTGGATGGCTGCTTGCTCATTCTCCTTCCATGTCTTGGCGACGTCGGGAGCCAGCGGGTCGTCCGGGTTTGGAGCGCCGAGGAGAGCTTGGATGGAGAGCAGGATCGTTCGGATTTGCAGAGCAGGTGACCAGTTGTCTATGTAGGTAGGTAGGCAGGCGGCGGTGGGGGAGCGCCCCTTGTCAGCCACGCGCCCTGGCATGCGCGGGGAAAGCCGGCAGGGACTAACTTTTGAGGACGTCGAGGCAGATACGGCCCAACTTGTCCACGTTCGGGTGGAAGATCTTGGTGAGGAAACGGATCTTGGGAGGCGTCATCGGGTAGTCGTCGGGAAGGAAGAGTTCGAGCTTAAACACGCCTCCTGTGGTCGCGCGGGTCCCATTCGCGTTAGAGAACAGCTCAGCAGTCGACATCGGGGGCCGGTCCGTCATGGGAGGGGGGTCTGAACGAAAGGAGTTTGCGGCCCGCCGGAACAGTCGGGGGCTTCCGGTCGTGGTAAACGAGGTGGCTGACCTTCGTACGGAGACTGAGAGGGGCCGTGGATCTCGACGTCGAAGTAGCGGAGGTTATCTTCGTGGGGAACAGCGCTAATGCCGGGGACACTATTCGCGGTTGGGCCAAGAGCACTCCGGTCAGCTTGAGAGTCTCGAAAGGTTGTCGATTGACTGTCGCGCGCGAACAGGCGGTCGTGATGTGAACCCGCGACGAGAAGCGGGGGCGAGGAGTAACCGAGGCGCTGGAAATACATACGGCTCCGCCATCAGCCGTTCTGTCTCCTTGACGATCCTCTTGGGCAAGGCCATGGTTTGGGGTTTCTGTGTGGCGTCTTTTCGTTTATCGATCTTCTTCCTCGAGAGCAGCACCGAGTACAGCCCGGCAGAACAGGCAGAATGTTGAATCGCAGCCAAACCCCAGTCGACCGAAAACGCCTTGCAGATGCTTTGGAGATGGATGTCTTCTTTTTTTTTTGCTGGTCCGGAGCGGGAGGATGTTTTGCGGGCGTGGTGGGGGTTGAAGTGGGCGCCTGACGTGAGTCGTGGAAAGCCTGTGACGGACCGCCTAGGTACCGTGCTGTGCCTAACCGGGCAAGCCAGAGCCGCGGACGAGCGCGAGGAAGGCTGCAGGTGATAAGATAAGGCACTGGGGTTGCGAGTGATGCAACACGGCACGAGCACAGACCGTTCCCCACATATTGCTTCGCCCAGACGTCGGGTTGGGTAGGTACCTCAATCACGCTTCAGGCACTACCAGATACAGGTAGTAATATCTCAAAGAACGTACGAAACCGGAAGCGCGCGACGCGTTAGAATGACCAGGAGATGGTGGAAAATGCGACAGAGGGCTGAAGCACCCGTTACCTAGGTAGGTGTAGATGAGAGGGACTGAAGTGAAACCCCGTAGGCGCTGACCAAGGTACATGACCCAACAAGCTCCACCTCAGCCCTGTCCCAGTCGCGCGACATGCCGTGATTCGACTTCTCCTGGCGGACCAGATTGCAAGGCAGGAAAAAAGTCCCCCAGCCCAGAATTCTTCATCAGCCCACGCCCACCCGCCGCATCACAGCTGGCCGTCTAGAGAGGGGTCGACGACGGCTGAACGGATCAGATGAGTAGGGCACGTATTGGCATGGAAGGATTCGGAGCCCGCGCTGAGGCTTGCTGAATGATGACGGGAGCTGTGCGTTGCCGATCCCGTTGCGCCGCTCGAAGATGCCTTCGGCATATGAACAGCAAAAAGAGCCCCTGAAAAAGGGCAAGTCCATCAAGTCGGCCTTTGACAGCGAGAGCTACGATGCCGACTGGACGATCCACGTTGAAGGCCTGGTGGGCTCGGCCACCATCTCGCCGTCGGGCCGGGACGTCGCCCTCGCATCGTGAGTAACGCGCACGTGGCAGGACTACTGGTGGCCAACGCGACGGGCATGTACTGATACCCTGCAGACCCGAGGGGCTGGCCATCATCGACCTCGACTCTCCCTACAGTCCGCCGCGACGGCTTAGCAGCCGCGGTCTGCCCTGGCTCGTCGTGGACGTGCAGTGGTCACCCTTCGCCGCGCGCGACTACTGGGTCGCGTCGACAGCCAACCACCGCTGTCTGGTTTGGAACCTGAACTTTCGGGACGACTCGGCTTCGGGACCCATCGAGCACTCGCTGCAGGGCCACAGCAGGGCCATCACCGACATCAACTTCTCGGCTCACCATCCGGACCTGCTGGCCACGTGCGCCGTCGACGGTTATGTCCACAACTGGGATCTGCGCCGGCCGCGGCAGCCGGCCCTCAGCTTCTGCGACTGGACCGCCGGCGCCACACAGGTCAAATACAGCCGCCAGGACCCTCACATCCTGGCCTCGTCCCACGACCGTCTCCTGCACATCTGGGACGACAGGCAGCCCTCGGAGCCCGTCAAGACCCTCATGGCTCACTCCTCCAAGATCTACGGCCTGGACTGGAACCGCACGCGACCAACAGCCCTTGTCACTTGCTCGCTGGATAAAAGCGTCAGGTTCTGGGACTACAGCCGCGATGGGGAAGAACTCGAGCGTGTCATTCGCACTGGCTTCCCCGTCTGGCGCGCCCGGCACACCCCTTTCGGCTGGGGCGTGCTCGCCATGCCTCAGAACGAGCCGGGCCATCTGCACCTCTACGACGGCCGCTGCGGCGACCATGTGCCGCATGACGACCATGCCGAGCCCGTCGCCATCTTCGACGCCCACGGAGACCACAAGGCCAAGGAGTTCCTCTGGAGGGGCCGCGGCGGCGTCGACGATGCTGGGCTCGACAGCCGCGATTTTCAGCTAGTGTCCTGGGGGGAGGACAAGGAGCTTCGACTGCAGAGGGTCGAAGACGACGTGCTGGCGTCGGTTGGCTACCGCAAGGGCCAGCCCGCGCCGAGCGGACTCATAATCACGCGCAAGGGCGCGACGTACAAGACGTTTCGGACAGTGGACGACGGCGCGCACCGTGAGAGGCGGAGCGCGACCATGACCGACCCTCGGCCGAGCAGCAGCAACCTGGTCCGCCGCAGCGCCCTCACCACCGGCATCCGCACGCCATACTACAAGACGGTCACGACGTGGCGGCCGCCGTCCATGAAGGCAAAGACGACGTCAAAGGATGCGGACCGGGGACTTGCCCAGATCGGGTGGATGCGAGGCGTGACGATGAACAAGCGCAAGGCTCCTTTCGAGCCACCCAGGCGGGAGGAGGGGCCTTCGACCAAGGAGGACTCCATTTTCGAGTCGGAGTATCAAGACAGCGAATGGGCCGAGCCCGAAACGATACAGGACGAGTTCGTCCGCATCAGCAGCCAGCTTCCCAACGTGAAGTGGGAGCACATCGACATGGACAGTCTCGTGATCAAAGCGAGCCTCAAGGGCCCATGGGGCGTGGACGGAGAGAGCATATTCATCAAGGTTAACGTCGACATTCCGAGCGCCTATCCCAAGACCAGGCCGCCAAGATTCGTCGTCGAGAAGAGCTCTTTTATGCCCGATGAGACGCACGCGAAGCTGGAGCGGGAGGTGCAAGAGCTGGCGAGCCGGCTTGTTCAGTGCAAGAAGAACTGCCTTGACGCGGCATTCTCCTATCTGCTGGGGGAGGTGGATCTCGAGACGAGCACGACCTTGTTCAGGAACGTCCGGGATCTGGATGACGACATCAGCGGGATCGCCGACGAGAGTTCTAGCGATGACGACGACGATGGTGAGATCCCGCCCGGAGGGTCGGCCTCCATGTCCCAGGAGCTACCGGAGGCGGCGACGGGGGCCGCCGAGGCCCCGACGGTGCTCGGTGGTGGGTTTCGCCAGACGGTGATCCCGGTCAAGCGCACGTGTGGTGCCCGCTTCTCCAACGACGGCAAGCTGGCCTGCTTCTTCCCCTCCAAGGAGGAGAAGGCCAAGCTGCTCTTCGTGTCGACCGAGTCGGCCAGGGAGAAGAGCAAAGGCGAGCCGCGGTTCGCAGGCTTTGGGCGTCTGCCACATGGCGCTCTGCCGCCTCGGCAGCGGCACCGTGACGAAGAGGCGTCGGCAACAGAAGACGCGTCTGGAGGCTCGGGCGACTCGGACGTCTCTTCGTCTTCGTCCTCGACCGATTCGGAGATAGAGACGGCGAATCGAATCAGCTTCTGGTATCGACCAGGCCGCAAGCTCAGGAAAACGTGGAGCGCCAACGACGGATCTGTGCGTTCTAGCGGCGCAGGCACCGGGACGGGGACGGGGACGGGAACGGGGGTTGGCGCGGGCAGGAGGCGCGCGGCCAGATCCAAGAACGTCGTCTCGGTCCGTGATGTGCGGAATCTGCTCCCGTCCAAGCGCGAGTTTGCTCAGGAGTACGCGATTTTTGGCAACGGGACCGAGGTGTGCGAGCACAACGCGCAAGTCGCCGAGAAGTACGGCTACCACGACCTCGTCGACATTTGGCGGTACTCGGCCCTGCTACTGCGCTCCGACATACCGCTGCGGCTTGCTGAGCAGGCCCCTAGGCGCAAGTCTGTTCTCGTCATTGCCCGCGACGCCGTCTCGAGGTTCCATCAGAGCGCGGCAGCCGACGACGGTGGCTTCCTTGGGACCGTCAAGTGGGGCCGCCATCCGCTCGCTCACGACTTCATCACCGACCTGTTTGACTATTTCGAGCGGCTCGCCGACGTCCAGATGCTGGCCATGCTGTCGTGCATCTTTGGCGCGTCGTCGGCCGAGGACAGCGTGGCGTATGCGGAATCGCACCTCACGCAGCCGCAGACGCCTCTGCCCATGAAGGCGCCCTCCTTCTCCCTAGAGTACTTCCCCACCAACCCGGAGCTGTGGCAGAGCTGGCAAAAGAGCAAAAGCCAGGCGGGTTCTGGCGTCACCACGCCTCGCACCTCTCAGACCCCCAACGTCTACTCCAGCTCGGTGAACTCGGAAGAGGCGGGCGTCTGGACGGGTGACCCGGAGTCCAACTCGCACTCGGGCGGCGAGCCGTCGCCTCTGCACCTGAGATCTGGGCGCGAACACTCGGGCGAGACGGACCCGACGCAGAGCCTGTCGACCTCTCCCAGCAGCCGCGCCTTCCGTCGAGCCAACTCGGCTGTGGCGTCGGCGCTGGCCGCCAGCCTGCCCCGGACGCTCCAGGGGATGGTGTCGTCGTCGCCCCCCGAGCCGGCACCAGCCACACGCAAGCGACCTAGCCCGGCCGAGGCCATCTTTGGGGGTTTCGGGCCGGCCGTGACGTGGGGCGCATCGACCGTTTTTGGCGCCTCGTCTACAGACGTCACAGCGCCCCCGTCTACGCGCGCGCCGTCTATCGTGGAGGAACGGCGCAGCAAGGACGAAGCGGTTGTGCCGACGCTCGTAGCCGTGGATGTATCTGTCAAGCTGTGGAACGAGAGGCAGTTTGACGACGACGGCTGGATGATGGCACCCTTCCTCGAGCCGGACCGGAGCACGCTTTACGCGAGCTATCGGTATGCGTACGCCGAGATGCTCCAGATCTGGGGTCAGCCGTTGGCCCGGCTGGAGATCATGAAATTTAACGTCCTGAACTGTGATGGCGCCGGCCTGGAGGATTCGGGCGTGTTTGGCCTCGACGGCAGCACCTCGGACGGCGGTGGCGGCGGCAGCTTCCACGAGAGCATACATGTAACACACAAAGGCGCAACGGGGAGCACGGGCACTTCGTCGCCTACTCTGCTGGTTGGCAAACGCGAGTATCTCGAGACGGTTTTGACGTCTGGGCGGGGACTCGACGTGACGGGCGTGTGCAGGATACACGAGACGAACCTGGAGCCGCTGCAGAGCACGGGACGGCCACTGCCCCGCCACTTCGGCTCGTTCCTGGGAGCCACGGCCCCCAGCAGCCATCCCTCATCCTCGGCAACATCCGCTGGGCCGAGTGGCGCCTCGGCCAGCGCGGGCGGTGGGACGACGCGAGACGGTGGCGCCCCTGTTGCAACAACGACCATAGGCGGCGCGGTGGGGACGTGCGACCGATGCCACACGCTGCAGGCGCAGCTCCGGTGCGTGTTCTGTGCCGAGCCCGTGGCGGCGCTGTACCCGGCCTGTCTCGGGTGCGGCTGCCCGAGCCACGAGAGCTGCCTGGCCGAGTGGCACGCGGCGGGCGAGCGCATGTGCCCGGCCGGCGACGAGTGCGACTGCGCGGCCGAGGCGTCGCGTGGCACCGTGGAGAGCTGGACGGCAATCCAGTCGGCGCTCGCGGCCGCGCGTGCCGTCTCGGCCTCGTATCACCAACACCACCAACACCACCATCACCACCAGCACCTCGCCGCCGGGGAGGGCGGTGGGGGCAGGGCGACGAGGCGGAGCGCCGGGGCCGCCGGGAGCGGGAGGGTCGTGCGGATAAGCACGGGGGCGCCCGGGCCGAGGGTCAAGGTGCACGGCCCGCCGGCGGCGTCTCCCAACGTGGCGCGGCCCAGGCGGCGGTCGACGCCGGGACACATCCCATTCGGCGGCTCTGGTGGCGGCGGCGGCGGCAGCACCTGGGCCGGGGCCGAGGACGAGAGCGCCGTGGTCGACATCGGCGGCGGGGCCGTCGCTCGAGACGTGCTCGCCATGGCCACGGCCGGGCCCCTCGGCGGGGACGACGACACGGACCGCGAGGGCTGGGAGAAGATCACGCCGGGCGCGCATCTGCCGTCGGCCAGCTCGGCGGGCCCGGCGTTCGGGCCGCACCCGCAAACGTCGGCGCCGTCGTCGGGCCCGCCGAGCGGGCGCATGTCGCTGGACGGCGGCCCCGGCGGCCTCTCCCCCGCCGTCGACGGCGGTGGCGGGCCGGCAAGGCTGCTAGGCCACCCGTCCGTGGCGGCGGCGCACCTGAGCCGGCTGAAGAGGCAGGTTGGGGACCTGAGTCGCCCGTCGATACTGAGGCAGCGGTCTGGCGGGGTGCCGCCCAAGAAAGGGTCGTGACTTTTGGGTTTATATGGAACGATGCGTGCCATCTTGACGGTGTCACTTTGGCATTAGTGTTTTTGTTGGGCCTGGGGTGACCCGTGCAACCGGTAGCGGATGGAGGGCCCGCAAGAGCTTGAGCGGAGGAACAACCCAGCATTGGGCGATCTAGAGCGTGTATAATTGTATACTATTTATGCATACCTACTCTCTCAGCCCCTTTCCTAGTGGACATATCTTTTCCCTTATGCACTACCATACGAGACGAAGACATTTCCCTAGATCCAGACGGTGGTTGTTCATCCCTTTTTTTTTTTTTTTTTTTTTTTTTCAGATCCCTGTGCTTACAGGGAGGGGTACCGACTACCAGCGACGGACATATAATCATACATATCGATTTACTTCTCTATTACAAAACGATTCAGTCGTCCGAACGGCGTCGTGGATTCCAAGGTGGCCTTTCGATCCGGCTTGCGGTGTGCTTATTTGCTTCCGTGGTGCAGCGTTAGACATACGCTTTGCTGCCAAATGAGGTATCGGGATTTATTGGACCAAGCTCCTGGAGGGCAGCACGCACATGCGTGGGATGATGGACCTGAATTGTGCCACGTACAGGCAGGGGTTCGGGAGCACTACATTACATCATGCGGGCTGCGAGCCCGGCGTGGCGGGTTGAAGGCGTGTTCGATCGGGTGGTACCGGCCTAAGAGCCGCAGGCAAAAGACAGCTCAGGGGATTTTATTTTATTTTATATTTCTGCTTTTCCGACCGGTTTGGTAGGCTCCATCCAGCAGAAACACAGACGCCGCGCAAGGCACGGCGGTTGTAAACAACTGCCACGCAAAAAAAAAAAAAAAAAGACACGACAGCAAAAGGGAAGAGAAGAGAAGGATCCTGTCCTCCTTCCTGCCTGCCCCACGAGGTGGGCGGGCAGCACCACACAGGACCGCCCCAGCATAAGGGAGAGAGCAGCCGATCTCTAGCCAGGCATCTCGCTTACGAGCAGCCACTCGAAGCACTGCGACACGGGCGACGACGGGGATTTGAGTGAAGCGGCACGATATTCTATCACATATCGCAGCATGAAGGTGGGTGGGGTAAGGAAGGAAACTAGCCAGCTAACTAGCCACCGTGATGCTCCAGGGTGTGTTGGGTAAAATTGTTCTCCTCCACGGCACTGGCTAGGGAAAACGGAAACAGTCGGCACTTTTCGATTGATGAGCCGGGCCAGGCGACGCTGTGACCCTGCCGCTCGGGACAGGAAGGGCTGAGCAAGAAAGAAGAAGAGGCAGTGGGTAGGTGCCTGGGATTCCCAGCTTGGCAGGGAAGGGGGGCTGGGGAGGGCATGCACGGGTCAGGCTTGGGAATCTCGTACAAGCAGGCGGGCGGACACGGCTGGGAAGAAGAACCCGTTGGCGACTGTTTGGCCCTCCCTCTCGTGTCCCTCTCTTTCTGCTCTCTCTCTTTCTCTTGCCCGTACACGGAGATTTGATGGATTGGACTGATTGGCCTGTGCTGGCCGGTTCAGGCGCCATAGCCGTCTGTCTGCCGTCTGTCTGCCGTCGCTCTGCCGTTGCTCTGCCGTCGCTCTGCCGTCTCTCTGCCGTCTGTCTGCCTGCCTGCCCGCCTGCCTGTCTGTCTCCGGCTGGCATGTGTGAAGCATGTCCACTGGATGCACCTTGTCATACCGCAAGTGTCGGTGTAGAGCGGGTAGCTGCATCGTTGGTGTCATCCGGTGGGGAGCTTCTCGCAAGATGCCAGCGGACATCAAGCAAGAAGGAAAATCGGCAGCGGCGTCGAGCGGCAGGTGACTCACCCTCTCTCCTCTCCTCTCTACCCCTCTCCCTCTCTGTCCCTTCCCATCTGTCCGTGGACAGACAGTGGAGTCGCGGCGATGGTCCCGATAGGACAGGGTAGGTGGGTGTGTGTCTCGCTGGGGATCTTCACACGCACGCCACCGGTCTGGGCCACCTGAGACTGCCCAAAGCGAGCTAGCTTTTTTTTGGCCGGCCGGCGAAGCTGGAAGGCCCTGTTGGAATTAGCATGCACCCTGCCACCTACCTCTTCCTCTAGATTGGTGTTAGCCATTCTGTCCACCGCTTCAGGGGGGCATGCGTCGGGTGCCTGCCGCTCCCGTCCGACGATACAGGGCTCTGGAACCAGGGGCGTCTTGGGACATGCTATTTTTTTTCCTGCACATTTGAGCGTGATTGGACGCGGTAAAACGAGGCGGCCCCAGTCGCGTTCCGGAGACCGTGCTTTGAGGTTACACAGAAAGATTTTCCTGTGTTTGCTCCTCCCAAGGGGAGCCACCTTAGGCATCTACGACTGGCTGCTCTCGCTGCCCGTGGCCAGGTGGCAAACACGGATACCAAAGCCGAGCCGCCGGCCCGTGTGTCGGCGTGCCTACAGTCCTACTGGCCGATCTACGTACATGGCGAAAAGGAAAGCAGATCTGGAGAAGAGACGAGACGCTGGCGAGACGCCAAATAAAAGATACCAAGGTACAGCTCGTAAAGTTTTTCGGTCCTTTGCCCACACTTGACAGGGCAGCATCGGGCTGGCCACCCTCCTGAGCAAGCCACGGGAGAACCTGGGTTTGCAGGATGGGGCGGAGCGTTCAGCAAAGGCTTTTTAAATTGTGAGGCTTTCTGTTTCGGTGGCCGGTCATGTGGCGGGCTGTCGTCCTCTTGTCGTTTTCATTTTTTTTAACCCATTTCCGTCTTTCCCCGGTCCCGTTTTCTTCGCTTGGCCTGTCCATACCACCCTCGCGCGAAAATTACAGAATATTTGCCCATATTGTCTTCCCGTCTTTAAGGCTCCATGTAGGAAGTAGCCGGTGCCGACGCAGCATTTTGTGAACCCTGCGGTGGAGGTACCTACCGATCTACCTAAGTGCCTGCAAAGCCATCGATGGTTCGGTGCCTACCAGCGAAGCTACTTGGTGCGATGGCCCGCCACTGCTAACTGATACTCACGAAATGATTGATCAACGCCTACACGATGTGTGAGGGAAGAACAAGGGAACTTCGCGGGATCGAGAAGCATATACCCGCCTCAAAGCTGGGAACCTGAAGGGCTCGGACCTGTTTCGTCTGCCAGCCGGGCCCGTTCAGCAGAGCACTCCATCCATTCTCGTGGCCCAGAGCGGCCCCAGCGGGTGCTTGCTTGGACCGGTAGCCGGGGTCCTACCAGGCAACTGAAGAGGCGCACTATTTCGTAAGCAAGGTACCTACGCAAGCATTAAGTTGCGCCGAACGCCCGCCATAACGCCAGCCGCAACAGGAGGGCGGCGGATTCGTGTAGCGGAAATCCGGGGGACCGGTCACTTTCCCCACAGGTTTCCTACGGTCCCATCGACAGACAAATCAGGGCAGCAAGAGCCTGCATCCGAACCAGGCAGGCTCTTGCCGTTCTCGGCGGCAGTATTGGTTCGGGTATGTCTCCTAGGCACGGATGTAACGTTCAATGTCTTTCTTTTGCCCAAGCTCTTTGTGCCTACTGCTCGGGCAGATGGCGACCCTCTGCTTATTGCTGAGAGGGCCCCCGGCCGGGTGGGTGTGTCTCCGAGTTCAGTGTGAACTATGGCCCCCTCTGGCCCAACCGTTTCGTGGACCTGTGGCAGAGCGGCAAAATCACCGCCGGCGCCGGGCCCGTCTGGTGTGCCTCCGCTGTACTGCGGCGCCAGAATGTCGGGCCTGCCTATGGTGGACGGGACTGCCATCGCTGATACAGCAATGAGGCAATGGGGATCACATCTCAGCGTTTTTAGCAGCATCCGGATGGCGTTAGCATATCAGTGGGATGCCCTTGGGCCGAACATCGATCGACCTTTGGCCGTGTCCGTTTACGCCAGGCTGGGCACACCAGATAGATGTTCGGCGTCTCAGCCATCTGAATGACGGTCCGATCGTCGCCCTAGTGCTCATTTGTCTCGTCCTCCTATTTGAAGGTTAAGCATGACTACCTGGCAGAAGGCTTCCTGGAAACCAAGGTCACATGGAGGCGCTCCATTTTCTTTGGATTTGAAACCTGCGGGCTCTTCACGGCCGTCATTTTCCGGGCTCTGGACGTGGCCGCGTCGCGACCGATCTCTATGAAGATTCCGCCCGGCCAAATATGCCGCCAATATCTGCGCACGTCTGGTCTTCCGTCAGTTATCAGCGTTCCTAGAGCTGCAATGCACCGGGTAGATATACTAGCCTTGTCATAGGCTGGGCCCACCCTCGTCATCTGCCAGGGGCGATGGCACCACACACCGCCTCTTTCCGCGCACCCCTCCTCCCCAAGGTACCTATCTTGGTGCCTGTAGCTAGGTAGGCAGGTATGTACCTGTCTAGCTACACCTCCCTACGTAGGTAGGGTACCTAGCTTCCCAGGGGGGTATGTGAGCGGCTCTCGACAGGCTCGGGGCGGATCAGGGCAGCTGAAAGGAGAGCAAACGGCTCTGGTTGCCCAATTAAAGCAGACACGGGTTGGTGAATTCTGGAGTGAAATATTTCGCGGGATTCAGACGAAGCTCAAGACAAGCCAAGACAGCTCTCTTTCCATTCGGCTTTCTGTGGAGGACGGCCTCCGTTTTGAGCTCGCCATGTGGCAGCTTCAATTGCTTCACGATGTCCTCCCAGTGTTCTTCATGCTAGCTGTCGAGCTGGCATCCGAGCTGGGTGTCGAGCTGGCGTCCAAGCTGTCTGTCGAGCCGGCGTCCAAGGCTATCGACGGCAGCCAAGGCAGCAGCGGCACGAGGCCTGGGCCGAATAATCACATTTTCACCTTCTTTCTTCATATTATGAATATAAAAGAAGCTGTGGAGGCATCTCGCGGGCAGTGGAAGCCCGGGCTTGATGCGCAGCGGGTGAGCTCTCTTGTGAGCGCCCTGGAAAGCCGCATTCAGATGAGAAAGAGTTTCGTAAAGCAAACGGTAAGGGTGCCGTCTGTCCCACCTGCCCGGCCGGGGTGCGACGAGGCAGCAGCTTGCTGACCGCCAGAGAGTGTCCGATCATCCAGTATTCGTTAATTTCGCACTCTCCGACCAGCGCCAGCTGGACGCCGCACGAGGCGAGGGCTGTCCCGACGCTACACGAGCTCCGGACCCGAATCGCGCGCCAGGCGGACAAGCGAGGGGTTACGGCGAGCTGGATGGTCCGCAATATGCCCAGTGGTGGGAAGAAAGAGCATGAGCAGAGAGAGAAGATACGGCAATACTTGAATGACCTGGACGTCTCCATCCGCCTATTCCACCGAGGGAGGACGGACCCGCAAATGCAAGAGAGCCAAACGGTGTTTCTGGAGATTATCGAGGAGGCGTGTCAACACCTGAAGGAGGTATACCTCGAGCCGCCACGGGCAGCAGACACGCCTCTGATTCTGCCAAGAAATCCCGGCAACGGGTTCGGGACCCTGACGGAAAGCCTGGTTCACCTTCTGCGCCGGCACTGGAACAGTGGGCCCCAGCCCCGGAGCGCTGCCGAGGCCCGCCTGGGGTTGCTTTCCCTGCAGGCGGATACGGCGTCACAGGAGGAGGAGCACCGCCCAAACGGAGGGGGGACCGTGTTTGAGATCCTCCTTCCCGCCTGTGAACGCCGTGTCGACTGGAAGGTGGTAGACGTCCGAATCACAGCCTCAAAGTGAGCACCGAATTCTTTGTTTTTTTTCTTCCTCCCTTTTCCCTCTCTCCTTTCCCTTCCGCCTAGCCCACGTCTCTGTGAAACAGGCAGCTGACCGGGCCGAGCGGGTTCGCGGGGGCAAGGGGATCCAAGGCACGCCAGATCAACGACAATCTTTACGATCTGGTGCGGAACAAGGACGTAGTCAGGCTGAATCTGTGGGTCGACCACGTGGAGCAAAAGCTCTGGACCGTTCCTCCGCTGCCGCCGGCAGAGGTTTATCAAAACTCTGGCATGGAGTCACTCCACGCGCTCCTGGGTGACAACGAGAAATCGGCACCCCGGGCGCGTCTATGGAGTTACGATGCGAAGGACAGGTTAGCGTTGGCCCACATCTTGGCCGCTTCCGTCTTGTGCCTGTACCCGGGTCCTCGGATTGGAACGGAGTGTTGCTGGAGCAGCGAAAAAATCTGGTTCACGAGGTTCGCCGGCACCGATCGCCCGCTGCTTACAATAAAGCAACCATACCTTTCGGCCGACGTCCTGCACCGGCGAGGGAATCCCAAGGAAAGCCGGCACCACCCCCACCGGCCCATCGTGGCCTTGGGCATCATGCTCCTGGAGATCGCCGCCCGTACCAAGTTTGGTGCGCTGTGCGGGGAGCCCAGGGGCGGTGGCGGATCGCCCAGCAACGAGGACGGTATTCTGGCCCTAGAAGTGCTCCGACGGCTTGAGTCAGGAGGTGATGAGGCTCTGCGTGTTCCAATTCGCATGGCCGAGGCCATCCGCGCCTGCCTGCGCCTCGGGTCGGATCGGTCGCCGATTGCGGAGGGACCACTGCGCCACCACATCCTCTCAAGAGTGGTGGCGCCGCTGGCGGCCGCCTTGGAGAAGGAACAAACTAGACCGGCGGACGAAATCCGTGTGGAGCAAGCCATCGAAGGGCAAGCCAACGATGGCGCCAAGTACGAAACGTGCCATAGCGCCCTTCCCAATTCTCTCTATTCTTCCTACGTGCCCATGATTGGAAGTATTGTGCTGATAATGAGTTCAGAGCCCAACTGGCTGCGCAGTGGCTTACGCTCTATCGTGGCATGCTACACCGCGTCTATGACGACAAAGAGAGCATATACCACCGCCGACTCAGTGATAAGAAGGTGAAAGTCGCTGCCCTGGACAGCGGCATTGAGCTCTCTAGGAAGCAGCAACAAGATTACTTCCGGCGCCGCCAGATTGAGTATCGGGACTGGGTCGACGGCCAGGACTTAGAAGACACGTGGGAGAATCGCAAGGACACTGTCGGCCACGGCACGCATCTTTGCACTCTACTGGCTAACACTGCGCCCAAGGCCGACATACGTGTTGCCCGCGTGTTTGAGGGCTGGGAACCAAAGTCAGGGAGGGACATCGAGAATGTCGCCCAGGTAGGCCCGCCCCACACGCCGCTTTTACCTCCCATGCCCTCTTCTGTTTTATCCGCCGATGATAGCACATGCATCGTGATCTCGAGTCCGTTTGTGCTTGCCAAAAAAAAAAAAAGTTGGGTGTTGCGAACTCGTGCTGACATGACTTAGGCGATCCGGCACGCCGTCGACGTCTGGGAGGTCGACATCATTGTCATGTCCTTTGGCTGGGACGTGGCCCCTCGCCACGAGGTCCCCATTCTCTCGGCGGTTGGGGCGATCAGGCACGCCGCAAACAAGGGCGTGGGCATGTTTGCAGCCGCGTCAAATCAGGGAAAGAACAGGCTGGCCGGAGCAACTTGGCCAGCCCGCATGGACGAGGTGATATGCGTCCACTCGTTCGACGGCCACGGCAACCCGTCCGGATTCACGCCCAGCCCGAATGGGAACCGCAACCTTGCCGTGCTGGGAGAGGGCATCGAGTCCGCATGGCCCGAGAAATTGGGGGACGGCCCATACCGCTGCCTGAGCGGCACGTCGTGTGCCGCCCTCATCGCGGGCGCCATGGCCGCCGTGATCCTCGAATACGCCCATGCGTTTCTCAGCGGCGAGGAATGGCTAGAACTGCGCAGGGTAGCGGGGCTACGGCGGATGGTTGAACGGTTGGGGAACAGAAGGGCCGGCGGCTACAGTTATGTGCTGCCGTGGGAGACGTTTGCCGCGACCCAGAATGAGGTGTGGATTCAACAGGAAATTAGGATAGCTGCCGGCCTGTAGAGCAGATGGGGCTAATGTATGGTACTTGTATTTTTTTTTTGTACGACCCCTTTTTGGCCGCCTGGAGGAGCGTGTATGGTGATCCTCGTTCGTGACTCTTGGGCTGGGGTGGCGGTGAAAAGGCTATGATATTCTTCGGTGAGAAGCTATTTGGGTTCACACGACTATTGACGACAGAGAGCACCTGGCTGATTCAAAGAGGAAGCCTCCACCGTCAGGCCTACCATCTAGACCTGCATCTGGATTGTCACGAGTTTCTTGCCTGGAAAGATCTCGGGTGCCTGCTCCTCTCCAATGGGTTCCATGTCCCATTCCCAGGGCGGGTCCCCCTTCTCCTTGCTGTCCTCTCCAGTGCTGCACAGGTGGCCAGTGAGGTCCCTGTGACGGATCTCGCCACGATAGTTGCGCTTGATGACGACTGCGCGGTACGCAAAGACGATATCGCGCGACGCCGGGCCGTGCGAGACCTCGTGCGACGACCCGGTCATCAGCTCGAGCCTGGGGCCCGCCGAGATGGGCGCTCCGAGGCCGGCCGCGTCTACAGACACCCCGAGTCCTGGCGCGTGCTCGACATTGCTGCTGCGATTGAGGCTGAATTCCTTGGCAATCTTGAGGCCCGTGATCATGTATATGGGCTTGTTGTCGAGAATTCTGGTGACGGCGGAGCCACCAAAGAGGTGGTGACGCACGTTCTCCGACTTCGCGATGCTGTCCTTTATGTACTGGAGACTGGGCTCGAATTCGGTGACCTTCAGCGTCTCGCATCCGTACACGTCCGCCTGAGCATCCTCGAACCCGTAAGCGACGTCAACGCGGCCTAGGATGCCCTGGACCAAGCTCGCGAAGAGGCCCACGTTGGCCCTCGCCATCCTGCGACTCTCGTCCTGGAAGTCGGGGAAGCTGACGTGGCTGGTGTTTCCATTTGGAACAGGGAGCTCATGACCCTGGTTTAGCGGTCCAGTTAGTTTGTCCAAGTCGTCGAAGATGCTCCCCAAGCGGGGAGCCGTGGCGCTGTCGGCCGCGATCTCGAAGCGCGGCGCAAGAAAGTAGAGTGCCTTCGGCATTGTGCTTGGTCTGCCTTGCTTATGTGCTGTGCTGATGTTGCCGGGGTGCGATTTGTTGTTCTGCTCTGGGTTCGGTGGGGTGGTGTGTGTGAGTGTGTGTGTTAGGAATTTCCAGTGTAGGCAGCCCGCTCCGTATTATATATACCCAAGACCCAAGACAAACAACGCTCGTTTGCCCCAATTACCATCCTCAACAGCACCAAAGCCCGGCGAATGCGTACCTACGCGACAGGCAGGGCCAATCGAAACTGGAGCGAGCGTCTTTGGAACGTTGTGCAATGCCCAACCTGTTTGTTTGCACATGCCAGAACGAAGGGAAAACGGGTAGGTGCCCGACATGCAGGCCTGCCCTTCCCAGATCTCTGTCAGCACTGATGAAGTCTCGCCCCCATTGACATTCTTGAAGATGACCGACCACAAGCCTCGTTTTGGTGTACGGCTACCAAGATATTGCCAAGCGCGAGCGACCAGGCCTTTAGACAATCTGCCAAGTATCGACCCAAGGGCCTTACATTCTATCTGGCGCAAACGGACGGGTTCAGGAATCTGCCTCTCGTAGGCATCTACCTCTCAAGGGGCCACCTGGGTACCTGGCACCCTCGCCTAGGTGCGTGCTTACCATCAGGCTTGCAGCTCAGAGCGTGCGGCAGAGCAAACGGCGCGCCACACCGCCCCCAGCGCTGTGACGCAAGCCAACAAACAGGCACCGGATTTCGCCGTCTCCCTTTCTTTCAGACTGGGGCCACGGGAGAGTGCGTTGGGAAGAAAGTCTGCGGCCTTTCCAAAGCGTGGTCGGTAAGTTCCGGACAAGGTCCGGTGCGGATTCTTTGGCCCCTTGGATATGCAAAAACGGGCAATGTGCAAACCCCGTCCTTTCAGAAAAATGGTCGTAGTAAAGCCCATTAAATGTATCATTTTATGAGCTTCGGACTTTGTGGTTGGTTTAAAGTCGTTTGCACAGAACAGAGATTTAGGTTTTTATTGGCTGAAAGCGAGACGGCTGTTGCTGGAAGGTGAGGAGGCTGCACCGTCAATCGGTGCGGACCGCTCCCAGCCAAGCTTTTTAATAGATCCTTTTAACATAACGCACGCACATTCGTATTCTATCACGGCGTGGGCGAAAACCGGGCCTGTACGAGGTGGTGGCGGTAAGGATGATAACAAGCAGTTGACAGGGGTGAAATCCTGGGTTGCTTTGAGTGTTGGTAGGAGCCGGTACCCTGCTGCGGCACGGAGAGCTCCGTAGGATAATGAACAAAGACGGCTCAAATTAGGGAAAGAGCCCTTTGTATTTGTGCACGAAAAGGGAAAAGGATCTATCTACCCAAGGGAAAGCAAAGGAACAACAAGGCTTATTAAAAGGTCGTTCTTCCGATCTCGCTGTGGCAGTTCCAAAAGCCTCCGTGGCCTTCCGTAAGAGGCCCCTTACACTGATCGCACGCGCACACTAGCTGCTCCAACAATACGGGCAATACGATAAGATAGCTCCAGCTTGAACCGGTGTATTTACCGGCGTGGGTACCTCCCTGATCTACCAACCCGATCTACCTCTGGGGCTTTGCATGCCAACCCCATATCGAGCAGATCCTCCCCCTAACCGAGGTCATCACCATCTTTAGCGCCTCCATCCAAGCCACCACCGCCCCGGCCCCCGTGGACTGATGTTTTGGCGGTCTCTCTGCTTCTGTAAAGCCCTCGCCGCAGCGTCGCTAACACACCACTTCGTCACAGTGTTGGAATGACACCAACACTTGAGCTGTCGTAACGCCGCTAGATGTTGCAGCATCGTGTGTGACAGGCGCCGCTGGTGACCGAGAGCATCAATTGCAGCGACCCTGATGAAGCTAGGTTCCGGGTCTTCGAGCGCGGCCGCCATCAGGGCGTGGACGATCGCTTCTGGGCGGTCGTCCCGTCCACCCAAAGCGATGGCTGCAGCCTCCCTTCGCAGGCCAAGCGGATCCTTCAGTAGCGCCGCCATGTCCTGCAGAATTGCTTCTGGCAGGCCCGGCCGCCTTGCGAAAAAACGGAGCGCGGCGAGCTGATCATCAAGGCCCTGGCCCCTTAACAACTTCCCAACATCCTGCAGAACCGCGTCTGGCAGGCGCAGCTGCTGGTCGAGAGCACGCATGGCCGCGACCCTAACGTAGGCGTCCGGGTCCTTCAAAAACTCCACGATCTCATGTAAAATCGTGTCTGGTAGGTGCGGCTGCCGATCAAAAGCACGAATCACCGCTTCCCTAACGGAGGCGTCCGGGTACTTCAGCAAGGCCGGCATATACCGTAGAACCGCGTCCGGCAGGTGCGCCTGCCAATCGAGAGCATGGACCGCTGCGGACCTGACGGGAGCGTTCGGGTCTTTCAGTGAGGCCACAATATCCCGTAGAATCGTACATGATAGGTGCGGCCGACGGTCGAGAGCATGGGCCGCTGCGGACCTGACGGAAACGTCCGGGTCTTTCAGTGAGGCCACAATATCCTGTAGAATCGCGTCTGACAGGCGCGGCTGCTGTTCGAAAGCACGCACCGCCGAGAACCTGATGGAGGCGTCCGGGTCCTTTAGCAGTTTCCTGATACTCTGTAAAATCTCGTCTGATAGGTGCAGCTGCCGATCGAGACCACGCACCACCGCGACCCTAACGGACTCGTCCGGGTCCTTCAGCAGGGCCACCATACCCTGCCTGCAGTATCGATTCTGCCAGGCACGGCCATGGAGCCATGCTGGAAACTGCATCCCTTCTAATCTGCGCGTCCGGATCTCCGAACAGCGGCAGCATCTTCACGAGAAGCGCTTCCGGCAAGCCCGGCGAGTAGCCCGACTGCTTGAGCAAGATGTTGAACGCGGCGCGCCTGGCTCTGAGTCGTCGATGTTTGAGAATCTTCGCTGCTTCTGGAGATTTGGGCAGGTGGCCGTACTGCTCGCCCACGATTTCGAGCGCGATGAGGTCGGCCTTGTGTCCTGGTACTTGGATAAGCGCCGCCATATCATGGAGGATGGTTTCTGGCAGCCGCGGCTGGTTCAAGAAGATGAGCTCCACGTCCGGGGGCGACCACCAGGTGTAGAATAGGTGATCGTGGTGCTTAAGAAATGGCACCAGCTCCTGGAGGATCGACTCTGGCAGGCGCGACTGCTTATGAAGGACTTTGCCCACAAGCGACATGATCGTTGAGTCCGCACCCTGTTTTGGAATCAACCGCTCAAGCCCCTCGGGCAGATCCAGCTCCGTGAAACCCACCCCGGAGCGAGTTTTTTCGACCCTGTGCGCGAGCAGCTCGAGCTCCGCGTCCAGATCTCTGAACAATGGCACGAGACCCCGTAGGATTGTTTCTGGCAGATTTGATGGGTCGTCTAGGGTCTTGATGAGATTCGTGTGGCCAAGGAGGTTCTGGATGTCAGACAGCCTCGACGCCTCTACCTTGTCATGGTCGAGCAGCCACTCAAGGTACAGTCTCAGCTCCTGGCGCTTGTCTGGGTCGAATATGCCGTCGGACCTGCGGCGCCGCATTTGGATGATAGGGAGCAGCTTGACAATCCAGTCCAAGCTCTCGATGCAGCGGCTGACGCCGCGAAGATTGCAGGAGAGATTCCCCATGGCATGCTCGGGCGCTGTGATGTAATAGGTCAGTTCGTGCATAATCTTCCGGAGAAAGACCTTCACCATATCCATCAAGATTGGGTGTGATGCAGCTTGGGATATGAGGCGAAAACTCGCCTTTTCGGCGCCACCAAGAGAATCCACCCAGAACTTGAACTGTTCGAAGAGCTCTTGTAGTTCTGGGAGATACCGCTTGTATTTTTCCCCTCGTATGACCTTGGACTGCTCCAAGAGTTTCTGCACTTCTGGGTGGTACCGTTTGTATTATGCCCGTATTTCTTGGCCGCCAAAGATGCGGTTGGACCCACCCGCCACGGCCTCGTCGAAATTGGGGAGGCAGGCAATGACGGCATCCCGAACTGAATATGCCTTTAGGTCCATGAAAGGTGAGAGTCGGTCTGGGACCGTAGGGAGCGTATGGGATGCCATGTTAGCCAAGCGGCAATTGGCCGGTCGTCTCCGGAGTAGCCTGGGGACGAGAGCAGAGGGAATATGGTGTGCGCGTGGCCTGGGTGGTCCGGGTGGTGGGTGGTTGGCTGGCGGGTGGTTTGGGCGTTCATAACCGAAAGCAGGAAGGGGCTTAAATAGATACCAGGTACTGGCAACAGTGAGGCAAGAGAAAAGCCAGGAATGAGAATAAGTTTTAGGATAAAAGGGCGAGGAAGTGTAAAAGTGGAAAAAAGGAAAATGAGGGAGTGGAAGAACAAAAGGATAATAAGGTAGTAAAGAGGGAATGGAATGAAGACCCGGGAAGTGAGAAAAAGAGGGCACAAGGCTCCTGCGCCGCTCTATTCCATTTTGGCACAAGCAGCATTCCTCACTCGCGTCTATGAGCCCCTCGGCTCTACCGAAGCCATCGATTTTTGTGCCGTCAACGGCGGCTAGTCCCAAGTTTTCCCCCTTTTTAACATCGACTAACGAGCGACGGAGGCGGCTTCACACTACTCGAGGCCGAAGCAGCCGCAGCAAATAATGCTGGAGGATGGCCGGGATGAATGTGAACGTCTTACGGTGACGCTACTCAGAGCAAAAACCAAAAGGGTCGCTCACACGAAAGTTTCACAAAGCATATTGCAAACCTGGGGTTAGGTGGCCGCAACGAGGCGGGCGCTGGGACAGGAGCCCCCTGAGGCTCTGACAAAGCACGCGGAACCTCGCTAGGACATACGGGTGTCAAGGGTAAGTGTCGGGAGGCCGGGTTGCTCCACACAGAGATATCAAAAATGAGAGAGAAAAAAGAATAACAATAAAACGTTGCGTTCACTACAGCCCATGCCTTAGGTGCGCAGGGGGACATACAGGAAGCCATCATTCAGGGCATGCGTGGCAGGCAGCTCTGGGTCGATGTCGACTGGGATCAAACAGCTGGAGGGGTTTTTTATTTTATTTTTAGACAGCGACCAGACACCGACACTTAATGGCACTTGACGCTCTCAGCAACAAACCAACATACGGCCAAGCCAGGCAGGCCTAACTGCTCGGCTCGACTGCCCGCGCGGTCGAAGACGCAGCAGCCTTGCTTCAACTCTGCCTTTTCGCGTGTTTACCGCGCTTGTCCGTCTTGTTCCTATAAAACAATATGTAAACAATATCCCTGACCCAGCCGGTCCAGCCCCTGATGCGCTCGACCGTGTTGAGCAGGCGCGTGTACCTCCACACAAACGCCTCGACGCTGTCGTAGTCGTGCGCGTAGCACTCCCACACCGCCTGTCCGGCGCCGCCGCCGCCCTGCCTGTGTCCGTACCCGCCTCGCCTGCCTGGAACGTCGTCAACACCACCACTACCACAGCCGCGCTCCTCCTCCTCCTCCTCCTCCTCCACATATTCGACGGCCTCGCCGCCGTCCTGGATCTTCAGGCGCGGTCCGACCGCCAGCGCCCGGCCGCGGACGCCTTCGTCGGCGGCGAGGCGCGTGGCGGCCTCGACGACGTCCTCGAGCGACGCCAACCCCGCGCCCGCGAGCAGCGCCATGCCGCCCGCGGGCACGAGCGGAGTGTCGACAAAGTAGGGGCACAGCATGTTGACGCGCACGCCGCCGCCGCCGCCGCCGTGCCGCCACGCCGTGCAGCGCAGCGACCGGAACAGGCCCGTCAGCCCGTGCTTGGCCGCGCAGTAGAGCGGCTGGCCCGGCAGCGGGAAGACGCCCGACGCGGACCCGATGAGCAGGATGTGTCGGTCCGTGGATCTTGGTCGCTGCTGCTGCTGCTGCTGCTGCTGCTGCTGCTGCTGCTGCTGCTGCTTCGCGGTGTCGCCGCGGGCCAGCCAGTGCAGCGCCAGGTGCACCGAGTACAGCACGCCGGTGAGGTTGACGTCGATGACGGCCAGAGACGGCGGCGCCGGCTCGGCGGGGCCGTCGTCGTCGCCTCCGAGGGTCGGGGACGGGTTCTCGAACCCGCGCCCGGACGCCGTCGACGCCAGCTCGGCGATGCCGGCCGCGGGCACCACGGCGTCGATGCCGCCGCTGGGGCTGGCCCGCGCCGCGGCCCGGAAGAAGGCGACCTGGCTCTGCCAGTCGGTGACGTCGCAGCGCTGGAACAGGTGTTGCGCCTGCTGCTGCTGGCAGCCCGAGGCCCGGAGCTCGGCGACGAGGGCCTCGCCCGCGGCCTCGTCGACGTCGCCGATGGCGAGGAAGGCGCCGTGCCGCGCCCAGCGCCGGGCCAGGGCGGCGCCGATGCCCGACGCGCCGCCCGTGATCAGGATGGTCTTGCCGGCGAGGCTGGAGACGTCGTAGGGCGCGTTGACGTCGACCGGAGGGGACTGGAGGATGTCCTCGACGAGGCGGTGGGTGTTTTCGGGGGCGAGGGGCGCCATGTCGCGCCTGGAGTCTGTTGTCGACCACGCAAATCTCAAGGCCCCTTTTCTAGGACCTGTAATACTTCACGCTCGCACAACTTCGCAGACAATACAGAGAAAGGCCTGGGAAATGGACAGACACTGTGACAAATGAGGGGGAACGGGACAGAAAATATGAAATCCAGAATTATCCGTTCAGCCGCACTCGCGGGTTTTCGTCGAAAGTCGGTCAAGTCCGACCACGGCCACTAATAATTGTGAGCTTGGACATGCGGCTGAACGCCAAGAAGAAGAAGAAGATAAAACGCCGGCTAGTTTTTACGGCGTCATGTTCCCTTATCCAACGGCATACCTAGCTTGGCGCCCGCCCTCACGCCCAGATAATTAGCGGGTGGTGCCGCTCAATTCAGTGGGTGCACGCTGGGGTTAGTAAAGAGCAATGATAGTGAGCACGCGAAATAGAGGTCATAGGAAGCACAGCATACCGGATTGGAAAGACACCGAGTCGCAACCCTGACACAGCCCCAAGGCCCTCCTTGCAAGGGAACCTGGAATGTCAGTAGTTCCGGCTCCAAAGACAAAGGATCCAGGGATAAAAAAAAAAAAAGCATCGGTACAATCAACACAACAAGGGAATACCACCACAGATGCCCATCTTTGTCCCTTTGTGGGCCGCTACCGCGCCCGGGTCTCTCGCAAAGAGCATCACCACGTCCTCGCTCCTCCCCGCATCATGCTCGGTTGCTGGGCGCTTTGTTGCGCCACCATTTTAGTGCAAAGGGGAGATGCTGGCGGTCCAGTAATGTGGGGCTCATCGCTGCGCAACGCGGACAACTGCCGAGGACATGGGAACGCCAACGTCGTGCATCCCGGGGCCGCCTCTGGTTGGTATGACGCTCTAGGTGGGGTAGATGGACGGGTCAGGAACTAAACCGTCTGCGAATATACCGGTTTTAATTTCAATGTTGCTAGACTAACTAATCTTTTGCCAGGACCTGCCCGGAGCGGAAGCAAAAAGCCAACATGGGAATGGACAATGTTTGGCACCGGACAACACATAACACATTGCACGACGCATGAGAAGGAACCCGAGGCAGGTTCTTTTCATCACATGTATATGTAGTCTCAAAATGCTGAAAAAAATATGATTTCACGATAAAGGAAGACAGGGAAAATAAAAATAGCATTAATTGACGCCGTCATCAAAAATCAAGACCACAGAACCTGTACATAGGCATGAAGAGTTGCAGAGGAAAAGACGTTTCTACACCAATGGGGCGGATATAGGGAAAAAGAAAGTGGGAACTCAAGCAGCGTCCTCGCAGCACCGGACCATCTCGCACAGCGCGCGGACAAGCCAAGGATCGACGTCGTCCTGCTTCGTCATGCCTCCCGCTCCCCGGGTGCTGCCTGCGCTCCCAGGCCCCAGCACGCTCGTTGGGGTCGGGGCGGAACCCTCTGTGGTCAGCTTGACCGTCGTGATGAGGTTGACCACGCAGCGGCCCAGCGCGTCCCGGAGGCTGCGGAGTAAAGCCTCCGACTCGGGCCCATTCTGCGCCCTGATACTGCCACCGCCGCCGCCGCCGCCTGGTACTGTGCCACCCCGGGACGGGGGCGGCGCCGAGGCTGTAGACCCATCGCGCCCGCGGCGCTTGGACATCAGTCGATTCCCCACGCTGCCGCCACCCATGGTCAGCGTCCGGCGATGGCCGCCACCGGCGATGCTGGCGGTCCCACCCATGTCCGCCACGCCGGGCTCGGTGGCGTGGACCCGGGCGACGGACGCCTGTGTCGACATCGCCGTGCCCGGCCTCCCTGGGGTGGCGGCGGCGGCCCCGGCGGCGCCCTGCTGAAGGCCAAGGAGATGCGCCGCCTTCTTGGGTATTCTACGGTTGCTGTCGTCGTTGCCGACACCACCACCGCTGCTGCTACTGGTAGCGCTCCCGCGGCGCAAGGGGGACGAGGGGCTGCTGGAGAAGGAAGGGCGTGTGTGGTAGTGGTCAGGGGCATATGACGCGTTTGCCAGTGCGGCAGCGGCGGCGGCGTCACAGAGCAGTACAATGTAGTTGTACGCTACTATGTGGGCGTAGAGCGCGTCGCAGAGGTAGTCGGCGGCCCCTGGGAACACCGTTTTAAAGCGGGCAAAGTCTGGGCAGACGAGCGAGCCCTGGTAGTGCGTCCTGGCCGGCTTCTTGTTTGTGGGGAGGTCGCCACGGAGAGCATGGTGATGCTGCCCGTGGCGGCCGTGGCGGAACTGGTATGATAAAGATGAGCCTTCGTGGTGGGAGCCCAGGCTTGTCGACGGCCTCCTGGGCAGGATGCTCGCCAGTCGCCAACGTTTGTGGGGCGACGTTGGTGACTGCGTGCGTGGCGGGAGCGAGGCAGACGACGGGCTCGGGATTTCGAGCAACAGCGAGCGGGCCTCGGCGTTCTCGGGAGAATTGAGTCGCCGCAGCTTTCGTGAATAGGCTCTGATGGTCTCGATCGAGAGGCTCGAGCAAAGGAGCATCGTCTCTGGGAAGCACGCCGTCGACACCATGAGCGTCTCGACGACGTCGGGCGGCAGGGGGATGGGCGGCGCCGGCGCCCCCAGATACGGGGCCGAGCGAAGCGGCGAGGCAAAGGCCATGCCGACCGTGGGATCCAGGCTGACGTCGGTGTCGGCGGGGCCATTCCACCGCACGGCCTTGGGGCTTTTGCTGCCCGTCTTGCGGCCTAGATCGAAGCTGCCGCGGTACTCGCCGGAGCGTCTCTCGCCGTCGCCAAAATCGGAGGCCGGCGGGCTCCGCGTGTTGTAGACGGAAGACACCTGGTCGTCCACCTGTTGGCGGCCCCGAGGACGAGGAGCTGTGGTATAGTGTGACCCGTCGTTGAAGGTGGGAGATGGAGGGGAGCGGGGTGTTTCGCTCCTGATGTAGTCGAGAGATGGCCTTTTGGCACCGTCCGTGATGAGATGATAGTCTTCAGGCGGCTTTGGCGAGAGGCGATGGCGAAGAGACGACCGGCGCCGAGGGACCGAGAGGCCGCCCTGCACCAACGATGCCACGTCGGAGATGGACGGAGCGGGCTCGAGAGTGCTCGTGGGCGCGTACGCGTGGCTCGTGGGGCTGGCATCGGTGCCGAAGCCGGAGTCTGCCGCATGGGCGTCGGCAAAATCGGACTCCAGGTCTACCCAGCTCTCTGCAGGGCCATGACCCGGCGGCGTCAGCGCCTGCGGGTCGGAGGTGGTGGACGAGCGCCTACCGGACGTCACCGAGGTGGCGGCCGTCGCCACCGACCGGTGGTGCCGCCGCATCGGAATGGGCTCCATTTCGAACGACGACGGTGATGACTCACTGCTGGAGGAACTGCCAGGGCCGTTCTCTGATAGCCAGGGCAACACGACGGCGTCCTCAACCTCGTCCATGAAGGGCCGGCTGTCGACCTGAGCCACAACGGCTAGCCGAGGCCGTGGACGTTCTTGCTGCTGCTGCAGGCGCTGTCGCTGTTGTGGCCGCTTCTCCAGCGCCGTGGGAGACAGGGGCGGCGATGGCATCTCAGGCTCGCTCTCCTCGGCGAGATCTCTGAGCCCACGAAAGGAACGGACCCTTTTGAGATCGCGCGGTCGGCAGGGGGAGGAGGGCTCGTCTGGGCCCGACATGGCGTCGTGAAGGTTGTAGTGAAGATCCCGGTCGACGGCGGCCACTGCCGGGCTTGGAGTGCCGGACGTCATATGCTTGGAGGTGAAGACGGCTTCGGATTTCTCGAGGTCCCATGCAAGAATTTCGGGAAAGTTGCACCCCATATCGTCGAGGCACTGCTCTGGCCTCCACCGGGAGAGGTTGACGCACAAAACGAGGTGCAGAGCGGGCGGGATTTAATCGGCTGGAAACAATCCAGCAACGGCTGTGGAGCAAACACCGGCGGCTGCGGGCCTAAACGGACGCTGTGCACATTCCTCGACCCTCTGGTCTTTTTTTTTTTTCTTTTTTTTTTGTCTTCCTCGTGCTGCCGACACTCGAACGCGAAGCTCACGTCACACCCAGACAGGCTTTTCTTGCTTCTCCGCCCGGCGACTGGGCGTACGATGCGAGGCCAATATAAACACGGATCCCTGCCGCGCCTCACACAAGTAGCAGGCTCTTGTGCAACTAGGGCGGCGGCCAGGAAAAGCCAAGGTGCTCAGGCCGGCGGGTGGCCCGATAGGTAGGTGTCTTGATGCGAACGCTGGGTAGGTATGTGTGGATGGGCGTGCGGACGGGAGAGCCCCAGCGCCATTCTGGAAGCCAAGGGTGGCATTTAGACTTTATAGTGGTCTTCTCAAACTCTCCGGATGGTGACCTGCCGAGATAGGAATGGAGGGCAAGGGAGGGGCCTCATGATGGTTGCAACGCGACGAGTAGTCAAGCTAGAGCAGGCAGCGCGACAACATCCAATCCCTCACGCTAGCGGCCACAGGCGCACCAAGTATACGCAGGTACGATCACAGGCAGCACGGCTCCGCGCTCTGCTTTGACCTTGATTGCAACCGTGCCCTGGTCCCTCCAGCTTCAGGGTGACACCGCCCTAGTAGCAGTCGATTCGCGAATCAGTCGAAGGGATGTGCGGCGTCGGCTGGCTGAGACAACGTCGCACAGCCTGAGAGGAGGTGGATGACATGGGCGGACGGAACAAAGGGGTGAGGGAAAAAGAGAAAGAAAAAAGAAAAAAGAAAAAAAGAAAAAAAAAAAGGAAAGGAAAGAAAAAAAAATGGATCAAATTTTGGTGAGCAGCGGAAAGCAAAGACGGGCTCCCAGTCGAAAAGCAAGCACGAAAGTGACACCGAGGGAGGGGCATAACGCCACCAGTTGGCTTGCGTCCACTTGGCATGGTTCAGCGGCTGTCTGCCAGTGACAGGCTGCAGCTAAAAGCTGACGCCAGAGCCTAGCAGACAAAAACGTTGAGAGGCGCGGCGGGCGCTAAGAGCGTGTGTGAGGCCGAGAAGGGAGATACGTAGGTACCCCCTTACCGCCCCGGCGATAGGCAAACAGACGCATGGCTCACCAGGGATTTCGGCCTGTCTCTGCTCGACGGCCGGAAAGCAGGGCGAACCACTCCTCGCACCATACGACGGCGGCAAGCCAAGTACTACGTGACTAGCAGTGCTCCTCAGGGGGGGAAACCATGTACTGTGTGCGTGCTAGCTGGCTTGTTCAGATCGAGATGTGGTCATATTGTCTGTTAGGCTCGCGCTGCGCCTGTACAACGCCGGGCGGCCACCGACCCCCTGCGTCTGTCTTTCTTTTTCGTGAGCTGCGAAACGTGTGGATGGAGATGGTGGAGTCGAGAATATTCCGAAACCCGGCAACGGCAAAACCTGAGCGAGGTAGTTGGGCCCCGCGGGCGACAGACGGATAGCCGCAGCCAGAGGGTACTGCAATGTGCGACGTGCGACGCTGCCTAGGAGCATTGTGGACTCAATGTTTTCTCGGTTTCCCCTTAGGCCTTGCATAGTAGTGCTGCAGCACGTAAATGGATATGGATGGATGCACTACAGCGGGCGAGAAGTCACAAGGATGGAGGGCCCATGTGCGGAAAAGGAGGGAGACTATGCCAAGCTCCCGGGAAGGCCTTCGGCACGACACGCGGTGCTCGTGCGGGCCCTGCCAAATCAGACAGAAGAGGCAACGGGAGCTGGTCACGCCACTCGGGATGGAGGAAGAGGCTCGAGCTCAGGGAGCACAAGAAGGACAAACAGCGCTAGCCGATGGTAGTGAGGAAACTGGGAAGAGATGCCGAGAATGGCAGGGAGGTGTGAGACAAAGACGTAAGAATGCAAGGGGCAAAAAAAAAAAAAAAAAAAGAGGAGGGGGGAATAAAAAGAGTAAAGAGAGGACAAAAAGCAACATGGTAGGATGAAATATTGGATGCGGCTTGACGATCTCGGGGCTCTGTGCGCACCGCCCCGTTTGGGCATTATCCTAGCTGACGGTCAGACTGCAGCTGGCCTTGATCCTTGGGCAGATCAACTCAGCCGACGGAGAGCAGACAGAGATGGTGTGCTGTTTTGTCTCGGACGTCTGGCTGTCAGGATCGCGCCAAACGAGTCCACCTCGCAGCTGCAGGTCTTGGACCACGGCGCTCCAGCTTGCTCTTTCCATGTCCACGAGGCGCTCGCCCCTGCTTGCCACGCGAGGAGGGCGCAGGTTGAGGATGGGTGGTGGTTGGTTTGGCGCGGCCTTTTTTTTTTTTGTTGTGTCGCACCCAGTTTTTGTTTGGAGGCGGGGGGCAGCAGCTTGTCGCAGTCAAGTGGAGAGAGCCTAGCCCGCTCGACGCGAACCGAGCCCAGCGGGCACAGTGCGTGTATGTGCCCACACGTCCTACTTGGTCCAACCAACCAGGCTGCTCAGCTACTCGGAATTCCTACAGTGCCTGCGCCCCACAATCCGCACGGATCGGGCTGTATCCTCGCATCCCTTCCAAGGAAATTTTCTTCGTGCAAGCTGAGATTGGCGGCAGCACGCGCGCACCCACGCGAGGCCCTTGACCAACACAGCCCTGCCCTTCCATAGCACAGCCCACGAGGCAGCTCCGAGACCAGCCTGTTGGTGGCAGGGGTTCATGCAGGACAGCGTTGAGAAAAAAAAGAAAGAAAGAAAAAAATAGCCCGGGACACAACGCACAAACCGTCGAACCGGCCGAAACGACGGACATCGATAAACGGTGTCTGGGGCCGGCCGGGAAAAGCAAGGGATAGGATTTACGTCCGGTGCGTAGGTGCAGGTGCCTACCCACCTAGGTAGGTGCCTACGCGCGAGGAGGCTGGCGACATGCTTTCCGAGGAGTTCGTCTCGGCCATCTGTGGCCCGCCTCTCACCAGCAACACCAGCATCGCCAAGGACGTCGGTGCCTACGTCCACACCCTCAGCCCGGTCTACTCGGTCAAGGGCACCTTCAAGAAGAACTCGGCCCCGCCAAACTGCCTGGCCGTTAGCGACAGTCACGTGTTCGCCGCCCAGGACGCCAAGGCCGCCCTGCACGTCTACTCGCGCCTGAGGAGCAACCAGGAGGCCTACGTGCCCTTTCCCGAGAGGATCCGCTGCCTGGCCCTGGCCGGCGATGTGCTGGTCCTGGGCACCGCCGAGGGGCGGATCATGCTGTGGGAGGTGTGTTGCCTGCCGAACAGTTTTTCAACCTTGTTTTATAAGCACCACCTAAACTAACACTGACAAAAAAAAAACCCCCCAGTACTGCACGGGCAGGCTAGTTTCCACTCCCCCCTGCCACGTCCAGGCCGTGACCTGCCTGGCCACCACCCCGCACCACGTGCTGAGCGGCTCCGATGACTCCAACGTGCACGTGTGGTCCCTCGCCTCGCTCCTGGCCCTGGACCCGGCCTCGGAGCCCGAGCCCGAGCGCACCCTGTCCAACCACCGCGCCGCCGTCGTCGCCCTCGCCGCCGACCCGTCCGCCGCCCTCTGCGTGTCGGCGGCGCGGGACAAGACCTGCGTCGTGTGGGACCCGCTGACCGGCCACGCCCTGCGCACGCTGCTGCTCCCCGCGGCGCCGCTCTGCGCCGCCCTCGACCCCTGCGCGCGCGCCCTCGCCGTCGCGACCGACGACGGCTGCATCCACCTGGTGGAGCTGTTCGGCGAGCCGCCGCTGCTCGGCGCGCACGCCCCCGAGGCCGCCTCCACCGTCGTCCAGGTGTCCGCGGCCGACCCCTTCGGCCTGGCGCCCCTCGACGCCTACGGCCCGGCCAACTGCCTGGCGACCAGCCACGACGGCACCGTGCTGCTGTCGGGCCACGCGAAGGGGAAGATTTTGCAGTGGAGCCTGACCGCCGACGGCGGCAGCGGCAGCGGCCCGCCCGTGGAGCTGGCGGACCTGAACGCGGCCGTGAGCAACGTCGTCTTTGTGCCGCCGCTGCCGCGCGCCAGGCTGACCAGCGCCCCGACGGTCGTGAAGCCCGCCGCCGCCGCCGGTCCGGGGTACAGCTTCACGGCGCAGTTGGAGGGGGACCTGGGCGACGGCCGCCAGAGCAGGTTCGACAGGCTGCTCGGCACGCCGGGGTTCGGGCAGGACGTGCTCGAGCAGGCCGTGCTGGCATTCCAACAGCAGCAGCCCGCAGGCGGCAGTAGCAGCGGCAGCAGCGGCCCGAGCGAGAGCGAGGTGAACCTGCAGCTTCAGAACGAGGAGCTGCTGCAGATCATCAACGAGCAGCGCGCGCTTTACAAGCAGGTGCTGCAGAAGCAAGCTGCCTCGGAATCGTAGCTTTGTTTTAGACTCATTTTCTCTGCTTCCCCTTTTCGATAACCCAGTTCGTAGACAAAGATACCCACTAGGTCGTCCAACATCATTCTCCTTGTGGCAGTTGTCAAGCAAGAGAGGGTCGCCGGCCAGCCAGTCACTAGACCTAGAACTATCGCCACACTGGCATTTCTCTCCGGTTGGCCGGCCCGATTCGAAATGGTTTCAGGACCAACTCAAGCCACACCTGTCACTAGTGCCAACCTACTCTGCGATTATCTGGGGGTGCCCGCCCCGACTCGGTCGGAAAAAAAAGTCAGGCACAACGGGCCACCGTCGGGGAATACAATCACCTGCATGACGAGGACCCGCCAACGCGATGATAGCGCTGTGATCCGGCTCTCTCTCTCTCTCCTTTAGCGGCCCCCTCTTTTAGGCTCATGTTTCACTGTGGCTTCAAGCATGTTGAAATGGTCAGATTTCATCCAGGTTCGCCGCCGTCATGGCTGCCTGTCATGGATGGCGGACAATTTTCCGTCTTCGAAACACGATGCGGGCCAGCTGTCAAAGCCGTCAATTTTGAAACTAGTTCCGACCAAGAATCCGCTCGTCGGTTTTTCCTCACCACACGTCTACAGTGTAGAGGTACGGGCGGGCACAGATGCCCAACATGATCACCTGCCGTGAAGCTGAGTCGCGGTGAACTCGACAATTCCCGCAAGCATGTGGTATTTATTTGGTAAATATTTGCCCGGGGCGTGTAAGAATATCAGAGACGGATAAGACATTCAATGACTTTGGTTAGATAGAACGATCCACCAGCATGTCTGCGTCGTCGGAGCGTTTCCAGGGTCTGGTTTCAAGGGCGTGCGAGTCGCCACCCTTGGCGTCCTCGGAGCGACGAAACGACGACCACAACCCCTGCAAGCCAGCCCAGCACCACCGACAGGCAGGGCCACGTCTTCCGCCGAGCCGGCACCGACGGCGCCCGGGCACATGACTGGAGATGCGACGCTGTCGATGCGGATCGGGCCGGCGCACGCCGAACATCATATCATATCTGCCGGCACACGGACCACATACCGAAGCATATGGTTGCATATTTGCGACCTCGCGACGCCCAAGCTGCACCCTCGACGGGCGAGTGGGCGAGGGCGAGGGAGGATGGGGAAGCGGGTGTCGCTCTGCATGGGGGACAAACACGCAACGCAACGCAACGCAACGTTTCTTCTAGGCCGGCAAGGAGCAGAAGCGGCGGTACCAGCATGGTCGGCGATGGCTGATAAGTAGAGGGAGGGGAAGCCGGGCTCGGGATACATCCCAGCCCAAGCAGGGCGCTCTCTACTCGCTCCCGCCGAGCGAGATAGCGGGGGTGGTCGAGTGCTCGCCGCAGACGTTTCTGCTCAAGGACGAGCAGCCGATCAAACGCGCGCGACCTGGTAGCTTCAACAGCTTTTTTTTTTTTTTTTTTTTTGCTAATTGCTCAATGGGCGCGTTTGATCCTCATCAGCTCCCAGTTCCGCGTCAATGCTGGCGCTCAGAACGAAAGGCGCATCGCTGCGGGCAAAGTCGACGGTCGGCTTTGTCGCCCAACGCGGTCCGGTGTGAGCACCCAGAGGCGCTCAATTACATCACCAGTGCCACCGCAGCGGCAAGAACCCAGGCTGCCAATCCCGCGACAGAGCTGGGGACGCCCAAACAGCCTAAGATTTCCGGAGTTGTTTATGCGACTGTCGTAAAAGGGGTGGTGTTTGCTTGTGCTGTTTCTATTTGGGGCGCTTTCGGTTTTTGTAAGACGGGATGGGTGGTGAAATATTGTTTTTTGCATCTTGCATTTCCGAGATGACTGACAGCGGCGTCAAGGGCTTTTTTTATTTTTGCTGTCCGTAATTGGCAGGCTGAGCCGTGCGGCGGCTCCCGAGGCATCGTCATCCCAGCAGGGCCTAGGCCTTGCTGACAAACTACCGCCGCGGCTGGCTGGGCGTGCAGGGATCAGCATCAGTTGACGGCATCCGCGGGCGTTTTGGTTCCTGAGACGCCGACGGGGGTCGGAGGCTCCAGCTCGGTTCGCCCCGGCGTTTTTTAAACTCGCCATATCCCCACGGACGCCACCTGGAAGGCAGCTGGCTGCCCGCGCCTGGAAGCGACCCGTCCGAACCCAGTCGGAGATTTGAACCACACCGATCCGGCCCCAGATTCTGCCCTCCATCGCGCCACTCTGGAGCTTCTTGGTCCCTCCGCAGATTTGCTCTCAATTCCAAAGTCCGGTGTGGAGCCGACAGGTAGCGAGGAAGACGCACATCTGTCCACGCGCACTGGACTGCACACCATGGATCATCACTTCACCAGCCCAAATGCCAATGCCAATGCCAATGCCCCTGCCCCCAGCTGTGCTGGTGATGGCAGCGCTAGCGGCACCGCCCAGAGCCCACAGGCCAAGATGACCTACGCCTGCGAAAGCTGCCGCGCAGCCAAGGTCAAGTGCACCTCGAGTAGACAGCCGGGAATCTGCCGCAGGTAGGTTAGCGCTTGGAGGCAGTCAGTACTCTTGTCAGTAGGTAGCCCTTCCAGCCTGCTGACGTCTTTCCTTCCACCCATCACCAAACAAATAGATGCCTAGAATCAAAGCGCGAATGCGTCTTCAAGACCGGTCCGCGTACCAGGCGCCCAAGATTATCCAAGCAGTGCGTTGCCCCTCCCTTGACAGTCACACTCTCTGGTGCATCCCTAGGCAGTATATATCTCTGTATATGGGCGGTTTATAGAGGTACCTAGAGAGAGGTGTACCACACGTAGCAGGCTTCCGTCCCTTGTGCTAACACGACCTCCTCGAATCTCATCCGCCGCATCAACAGAATATCGGCGGCAGAGAGACCGCCGCCGCCGCCAGGCCCCTCCAAAACCTTCACCATCGACGTCCCGCTGCCCAAGGAGGAGCACCTGGAAGACCCGATGGCCGTGCTGCGGGACTCGCACGAGGCCTACCTCGACCGCCTCATGCCGTCGCCGCCCTACGACGGCGACTTCTTCGACGACGACGCCGGCAGCATCATGGCCAACGGCGGCGTCCGGAGCAGCAGCACCCGCACCGCCTCGGCCACCACGCCGTCCTCGACGGGCTACAGCGCCGCCACCACCAGCGCCACCACCGCCGCCGGCTTCTCGTCCGCCAGGCCCAGCCTCGAGCCGGCCTCGCCGCTGTCGCTGGGCCTCCGCCGCCCGCAGTTCAACCTCGACAGCGCCGCCGCCCTGCTGGCCGCCTTCCGCCGCGGCATGGACCCGTACTTCCCCGTCGCCGCCGTCGGCGAGCACGACACCGTGCCGGGGCTGGCCCGCGACCGCCCCTTCGTGCTGCTCGCCGTGCTGGCCGCGGCCAGCGGCGCCCGCGTCGCCCTGCGCGGCGGCAGGGGCAGCCTGTACGACGAGGAGTTCCGCAAGATCCTAGGCCTCAAGTTCGTCGCTGGCGGGGAGCGCAGCGTCGAGCTGCTCGTCGGCCTGCTGGTCTACTGTGCCTGGTGAGCTTGTTTTCTCCGCCGCGTGCCTGGACCCTTGGAGCGATGCGAGAAAGATAAAAAAAATGTGTCGCAGGGCTGACCGTTGCGGGTGCTTAGGTATCCGGTTCATCTGCGGCCGAAAAGCAAGCAGTCTTCCCAGTACATGCGCATGGCCGTCGACCTCGTCCAGGACCTGGAGCTGGACCAGCCCGAGGGCTTTGAACAGGCAAGACTCACTGGTGAGGAACGCCTGCAGGCTATCAGGGCGTATCTGTGCTGCTACTATCTCGTCGTGGCGTAGGTTTCTTTCCCTCGTGTCCCTCTTGCTTCATCACTGCCCAGACGAGTCATCCTCCCCTACTGTATGCTCATGACTGACCCTTGATCCAACCGTCTAGCCGATCCATGGCGTATATAGCACGCCCAGCGTCGCTTCAGTTCACGGCTTGGACGGCAACGTGCTGCGATATCCTCGAGCGAGAGGGAACCCAGGCTAGCGACCGCGTGCTGCCGTGGCTGGTGCGCAACCAGCATCTCATCGAAGAGACGGCCAACTTGACGATGGCCCAGGATAAAGGCCAGCGTTCCCAGTACCAGGTGGACACCATGTTGCGGGGCCTTGAGGCCCAGTTCCGCGAGTGGAAGAGCCGGGTGCCTGAAGATGTCGCAAACACACGTAAGTTTCCATTTGGTCCTTTTTTTTCTTTTCTTTTCTTTTTTTCTCCGCCGGCGCATTTCAGCCGCACAAGGGCAGCACGGCACGACTAACACGTCCGTACCACCAGACGTCATGCTCGTCTCGTCTCTCACGACCGAGATATATCTTTACAGCTCGCACCTCTGGAAGCCCTCGTTCATCAAGGTCCAGCGCCCAAGCCAAGCGCTCGATCCCAACCAGGATCCAGCCAGATTAGCCCTGGCCCTGCCCGTCCTCCGCAAGTTCCTCGAATTCCTAGCCAGCATCACCCGAGAAGACACGCCGCAGCCGTCGCCCAAGTGGGTGAAGCCGTCGCTCGCCGCCTCCGAGTCGACGGCAGTGCCCTTGCAAACGCCCTCGGCGGCAGCGATGTTCCAGGACGGCGGCGGCGACTCGCTGACGGCGCCGGAAGAGGAGTTTGCCAACTTCAGCACCGTCGAGTGGGGCCGCGTCGTCTTCACCATCGTCATCTCCTTCCGCCTCTCGTTCGACATGCCGGCCTGCCCGCTCTGGGACGGGGCGCGCGGGCGGCGCGAGCTCGAGCTGGGCCGGTTCCTGGCCACCGTCTCGGGCGACTGCGACGACTTTTACGACGAGATCATCAGCGGCGGCAGCGCCAACAACGGGGGAGGAGGCACCGGCGCCAACACGCAGATGAACATTGTGTGCGCCACCAAGCTCGTCTTCAGCGTCGTCAAGAGGAAGTTCGACCGGCGCGTCGCCCAGCTGCCGCCCGCCGAGGTCCTGGCTAGCGCCGCCGC
>PYSR01000247.1:0-44236 GCA_003049425.1 Magnaporthiopsis incrustans
CCCTCGGCGCCGAGCTGGGCACGCACGACACCAGGCACAAAGGCGGCGGTGTGGCTGTCGGTGAAGAAGCCGGCCGGGTTGGCCTCGATCTGGGCCAGGGTGAAGCCCGTGCCCGTGTCCTGGCCGTTGGCCTGGATGCCCGTGGTGAAAGGTCCCTGAAGGCAGCCGGAGCTGCGCTTGACGACCTCGGGGCCGGAGTCGGCCGGCTCCGGGTTCGGGAACGAGATGCGCGGCGGGCCTGCCTGGCCCAGTGCGGCCTCGTGGATGTGCGTGGCCGTCGTGGCGGGCGACTGGTAGGGTCCGGTGACGCCCATGAGCGTGATGTTCTGGCTGGGTCAGTATGGAGAGAGAGAGAGAGAGAGAGAAGAGCCGGGTCCGGGAGCGCTCACATAGCAGATAATGTCCAGCTCGCTGTTGATGCCGTAGTTGTACAGCCCCATGGCACCCGTCTCGCCCGGTGCGGGACCGTTGGCGCCAATGACCTGCTCGGGGGTGGCGACCATGTTGAAGGTCGATGTGAAGGTGAAGGGGCCGAAGGGGATGGGCTGGCCAGGGACGGCTTGGCGTCTTGCGATGGGGCCGGCAGCGGCGAGTCCACCGAGGACGGAGACGAGAGTAAACGACTTCATGGTGTAGAATTATGGTATCTGGATCGTGGAACGGAAAAGGAATGGATGACACGAAAGGACCAGCCACAGGCGGACTCTGGACGAAAACAATAAAACAAGCGGCGGCAGTCGAACTAACGAGCGTGGCCACGTCAACGTGGATTAACAAGGAGTTGAAGATGGCAAAAGAACGGAATGGAGGCGAGAAGGAAAGAAGCAAACGACGGGAGCGGGAGGCCGTCTTTTGTTGGCACTGATCAAGCCGACATTGCCAAGACGCTGCCATGCCAGAGAAAAATTAGCCCGACGCACGTTCTCGCGAGGCTCCGGCATGCCGTCCTCGTTGGACTTGGCAAAACATGGAGTGCTCTCAGCCGAGGGGCGATTTAGCATCTCGGCGGCTGGGCATCGACGATGTCTAGCGGTCACCAGCAGGAGCAGCGGCCAAGCAGCCAAGCAGCCAAGAAGCCAAGCTACTCCAGGAGATGGGCGATCAGAAATCCCATCAGGAGCGGGAGATGCTCTGTGGGAGTCGGATGGGGCGCGTTCCGACGAACAGCAGGACGAGCCTCAGCTCCCAGCCCTAGCAGGGAGCTTGCAGCAACGCCAAGGGTGGGCGCTGTGGCAGACCCCTGCAAGCGGGCTGGGCGTTTTGGGACGGCTCCTCCTGTCGGCCTGCCAAACGGCCTCCACCCGCTGCTGACATTTGTGACAGGAGCAAACGGCCGGCCGACCCTTGCAGCCATCCGGTCTTTTGAGATGCACACAGGTTTAAGCATGTCGAGAATCCCAAGGCTAAATTCCATCCCCCTGCTGCAGGACTCGCACGTGTCTGGCGCCTGTGTTCGCTGGGCTGGGCACTGCACTACTGCAAGTCGCGAGTGATTGTCGGGGCAGCCAAGGCCATGGCTAAAACACCGGCCGTCGAGGCTCCAGCCACGTGCTTCGTACATCCGCGCCGAGGAACGATGTCTGCCAAGCTTCATATATCCGCATCGAGGAAAGATCGTCTACCACCGCGTATATACGAGGGAGAGGGTAATATTTACGCCGAAGTGAAGTGGAGTCGATAGCTAAATCATCGGCGGCCTGAGCACCACCGGCCCACCCACGCCCGTCTAGCAGTTCTTGCTAAAGCCCGTAGCAACGCAAAACGTCCCGTCCGGCCCGCTGCCAACCTTGGTGGGCTCCTTGCCGCTGCCGTTGCCCGTGTAACGGTCGCAGCTCTTGTTGTTGCTCTGGCACGTGTTGGAGATCTTGCACGTGTCGCCGTAGTTGGTGTTGATGCCGCACAGCACGCCGCCGTTCCTGAGCAGCGAGTTCTGCACCACAAAGTTGCGCGGCCCGCCGTTGCCCTTGCAGTTGCCGCACGACCGCGCCAGCTTGCCGTAATCGTCGGCGAAGAAGCCGTCGATGACGACGGTGCCCTGTTTTCGTTCGTCAGCACCCACCGCGTCCGGAGGAGTGGCAGCCCGGACGAGAGGCGAACTCACCCTGCCGTTGAACTGAAAGATCTTGTCCGAGGCCTTGAAGGCCCCGCCGCCCTGGATGAAGGACGTGCCGCCGCTCTGCTTAAAGGTCGCCGCGTCCTCGCACACGTCCTCCCACCACACGTTCTTGAGCGTGCAGGTGCCCTTGCAGTGCACGCCCTCGGCCTGGCTCTTGCCGATGATGACGTTGGAGAGCGTGGCGCCGTTCTCGAGGATGAACATGGCGTCCTTTTCGCCCGTCTCCGTCTGGCCCTGGCAGACGGCGGCTGCGGGATGTCAGCAGGTGTTTGTTCCAGAAGCGTCGTCTCATGCCACTTACGGTTCCGTTCAAACCGCTTCATGCCGCCGTCGTAGGAGCCCGTGACCGGGATGGCCGTCGGGTAGGACTCAACGCCAGAGGATTTGGGAAGCGTGGTGGTCACGGCGCTGACACCGGCGCTGAGCGTGGCGAGGGAGAGCAGACTGACGGCTTGCATCTTGAGATGGTGACCAAGCTGAGTTGGTTCTCTGGTATCCTGGGGCTTGAGGCTGGGGAACGCTCACCCAAGGAGCGATGGAAGCAGTGCCCGTTATATAGAAAATGGCGCTTCACCCGTGCGGGCGGTACCATCGCAGCAGACGTTGCCGCCCTGGACTCTTTCCCACTCCGCCATCGACGGTAGTGGCGCGATCAATCCCACGGTCAACTGCGAGTACCTACCTGCCTCATTGGCCGCAGACCGGCTTGCTCTGGATTATGCACCTTGGTCCGACGCGCTCCCATTCGAGGAATATCTCGGCTCCTTGACGGTTTGAAACAACCACAGGGGCAGGCATATCCGCAGAGGCAGAGAGGCGGATGGGTGCATGCGCGTGTTACTGCAGGGCGCCAGCTACCGGGGCCTTGTGTCCGGGGATGGCTTCGACGTCTCCGCTGACGTTGTAGACGCTCCATTCCCAAGAGCCAAGCCCACATCGTGGTGCGGGGATCTTTCACTGCCGGCGTTTTCGGTTCCACAAATCGGCCTCTGGTGCTAAGCAGGTTGATAGTTTCAGGGGTCGAGTTGCCTCGTCGGTTCTCCACGAGACTGCCCCAGAACTGCGGTCATTTCTCCGCCCGGGCCGTGGGCCTCCGGATATCAATGAGGAATGGCTTCACGACCAGATGCACCCAGAAGGAAAGTGATATTGATTACAGTCATAGGAAAGGGTATAATTACAGTCGCTGGAAAGGGTAGCTTGTGGCAGAAAGGGAAATATACAATGGTACCTCCGTGCACCGAAATTCACCGTTGCCCTGCGCGGAACCCAGCTTCATACACCGCCGTCCGTCGCGCTCGATAGCCTCGACAGCGTCTCGGCGGCTTCGACGACGATCCGCGGCGTCTCCGTCATCCGTGGTATTGGCGGCGTCTGGGGTTGCCTCTCATCCGCCTCGGCCTCATCCGAGGACGACGTGTACATGCGCGTGAGCTCGTTTTCGTCGGGAACGGCAAGAGAAGGCGTGCAGCTGCCGCCGTTTTCTTGCCCCGCCCCTTCCCTCATGGACCAGCTGCCGCACGACACGGCGCGGCCGATGGACGAGGCGTCGCTGTCGCCCAGGTACATGGTCGGCGCAGGCGGGCGTGGACGCATGGAGGGCGCGAGCCTCGAGAGCTCCACCACCTCCCTGGGGCTGCGGATGCGGCAGCTGACCATGCTCGGATGTCTGGGCCTGGCCGCGCGCGACATGCGCTCTCCTGCCGCCGGGACCAGGGGCCAGCCGGGAGGACTCAGGCCGCCAAAGCTCTCCTCGTCAAAGAACTCGGTCGAGCGGCTGCCGGTGCTGGACCCGCCGGCGATGCTGGGCGCCGTCATGGTCATCACGGACGCGGGCCGGATGGCGGAGCTGCCGCGCTTGGCGAGGCTGACCACTTCGTGCGGGCTGCGGATCTGGAACGCCACCATGCCCGGGTCGTCGGGCTGCGCGCCGAGCGACGTCCGCCGCGAGGAGGTGCGGCAGAGCCCCGGCGACAGCGCGCACGGGCAGGTTGCGTCGTCGCACGCCTCGCCGCCGCCGCAGTCCATCGTCGTCTCGTCGTCCAGATCGTAGAGGTCCGCGTAGGGGTCGCGCGGGGCACCTCGGCCCGCCGGCTTGCGCTCGTCAGCCACCGGGAGCCCTGGTTCTGGCCCGTGGGCGACGCGGAATTGGTGCTCGGCGAGGTCTGCGCCCCTCCTGGCGTTGAAGAAGCCGCCGCCCTTCTTCTCCTGCGGGGCCAGGCGGAAGACGCCGGGGCGGGATCGGAGGATGTCGGTGTTGAGGCCGCCGCTGGGTCCGAGGAATCTGGCTCGCAGCTTGGGCATCATGGCGATGACGATGGCGCGGCACGACGGCAGGCTTCCGCAGATGATGGCGCTGAACTGCTCCATGACGGACCACAGGATCGGGTCGACGCGGTCCCAGCCCGGATCGTACGTGTCCCAGAGCTGGATCAGGTATCGCATGCGCAGGATGCTCGTGGCCGTGGCGCTGCATGCTTGGTCAGTCCCGCCGAAGCGCCTCGGCTGCTCGGATCAATCGACACTCACAGCAGTCCGAAACTGAACATGAACGACAGGGCGATGGCCTTCCTCCAGTTCAGCTTCATGGTCCTCATCTCTGGAATGGGCATCAGGACGAGCACAATGTCTTCGGCGACGCTGAGGGCCGCGCCGGCGTAGGTGATGGCCCTGAAGTCGAGGCACTTGGCCTTGACGAGCGGGTCCCACGAGCCCGAGATGGGCAGGCACTGGAAGATGATCAGAAAGGTGAATATGAAGCCGTGGAGCATCATGAACACGATCCCGCCCTTGACGGCCCACTGGAACCACACGGCCTGGAAGAGACGCATGTAGAGGATGAGGATGGAGATCTTGGCGAAGACCTGGGCGACGATGTAGAGCTGCTGGCCGGCCCAGTAGTACTGGAGTCGCGAGGCGTGGTCAGCCAAGGTGGTGAGGCGGACGGGACTGCTGGACCTACCCTTAATAGGTCGTAGGCGACATCCGTGTCGACAAACCATGAGTGCCTCCCAAATCCAAGATCGGCGCCTTTTAGTGGTCAGCAATAGGTGATGGAGACGTATGGGGAACGCCAGCCCACTCACTTCTGAACTGAAGGGCGAGCATGGTGATGAGAACCATCTGCACGCGCGACGAACCGTCAGTACCTGCACCTGTCCAGCCGGGCCGTCAGACGTACCGTGGCGGCGATGCTGGTGTAGTCGTCCCAGAAGAGCCGGCCGGAACAATACAGCCTCGAGAGGATCCGCAGAGCCACGACGGGGATCGTCAGGGTCAGGGCGATGAAGGCCACGATGCGGATGAGGTAGCCGCGGGATTCTTTGTAGCGGTCGTGGCACAAGGTGCCCAGCGTCGCGTTCATGGCGGCCAGGGCGTCGTCCCACTTGCACCTCTTCTGCACGCAGATGTTTGCCGTCGAGAGCGCCTCGGTGTTCTTGGAGCCGCACACGCAGTCGGCCAGCCGCAACTGGTCGGCCAGCTCGCGGTTGCAGCCGTTGGCCGACACGGCTTCGACCATACACGGCACCTGCCGGCACGCGTCAGCCATTTCTCCACCCCGTGTGGCTCCGGGGACGGCAGCACTCACCGAGCACTTGGGGGCCCTGTTGACCATGTCTGTGAGGTAGTCCGGGGACCCGGCCGCGACGATGCAGACCAGACACGACATCAAGCCGAGAAAGCGCAGCGCCGCGACCATGGTTTATCGGGCGCCTCCCAGGAGGGAGGCCACTGGGAGCCGTCCCGGCGTTCGCCCTTTTGTGGCCGTGGCGCGCTGGTGCCAGCCTTGGCTTGGGATCACGAACAGCGGAATGCACCGACACCACGAGCCGTCCACGTCGACTTCAGCCGTCACTAGGGTCCTGCAACGGCGAAGCAGAAAAGAAAAACCAGAGAGCCGCTAGATATCGGAGACTAGTCAAGCAGAAAGCCACCCGCGAGGAAGAGAAGGAAAAAAAAGCAATGTGAACGCGTAGAGACGGGAGAGAATCGAAGGCGCAGACAGGGCGAAGGGACCTGCGTATTAGGGCCAGACGGCCATGCAGCCACATGATCCATCCCGCTCGGAAAAAGACCATCGGGAGATTTCTCGCGCACCAAAAGAGGCAGCGTTGACGGCACATCTGGAATCTTTGGATCTAGCCTCGATAACGGCAAACCGCACCCATGTTGGCCCCACGCCGCTAGCGTGCTCAGAAGACGCCGACTTGCACGGAGGACAGTGTCGCCGTGCTCGTCTGCAACACCCTGGTCTGACGTATGTTGAGAACGGCTCAGCTCGGTTGCCACTGGCTAGTGCGGACTGGCACGGCTAGCTCTCAGGGGCGCGAAAAAATGTCTGGCAAGATGCCGAGACATCCGGGACTGTGCAGGCTTGGTGCCACACCACAAGATGCATGGCCGCGTTTCGTACAGCGGACGATGCCAAGGCTCGAGGAGCAAAACGAGAAGCATCAACAGGAGGCAAACGCGCCGGAAGGTCTGGTAATAGGCGCACCGGCGTTGGGTTCCCTGTGATGTCGTGCGCCCTCGAACCCCGAACCCCGTGATCCCTGTCTTGCGATCTCCGTCTGGTCCCAACCGGTTTAGCGCAATGCTCAGGCCAGGGGCTCGTGGGCGCTCATTCGTCGGCGTAGCTCAAAGCAATTCGATAGGCGAGAGGCTAGTGCAGGGGAGCAGCTGTGAGTCCTAGCCTTGACGCCGCTGAACGCTAACGGAAGCTCCTCGGCTGCACCCTCGTTAAAGCTCGTCAAAGCTCGTGCGAGGGTTCGTGCATAACGGCATTGTTTCCCAAGTGGAAAAGTATGTAGAATCAAAGGCAAGGCTGTTGCTGCTGCCGCCAGGGAATCTTGAACGGCGGCAGGTGTCCAAGAATAGAAAGAAGCGGAGTTGAGTTTTACAAATAGTGGTGCACGAACAATCGAAAGGCCTCTAGGATGTAGCGCAGGAGTAGTGTAACGATGGTTCAGCACCAAGCCTCCAAGGCGCTGCCACTAGGCCGTGTCCGTGTTGCCGCGAGGCTTTCCAGCGTATTCCATGGCGGTCGAACCGAAACAAAGAGCAACATGACGCCTAGTCCCCGTATGCGTCGGTGTGGTTTACTCCGGGAATGTATACGGGTGCGCCCCGCATGGCGTCCATCAGGCAGTTGTTTGGCCCCTTGACCGTCAGTGGATCTATCCAGTCGTTGTCGTTCAAGCAATCCGTGAGGCCGACGTGGACCCTGACGCCCATCTCCGGGAAGTCGACCGTGCCCGACTTTTGGAAGTCTTTGTATCCCTCGTGGACGCAACAGTTGTCCCTGACCTGGCCGATGGCGTCGGCGAGATATCTGCCCCTGACGGTGACCGTCTCGGATTTGTTCTGCACCATCATTAGATTCGGCGGCGTTGCTGGACTGCTGCCAGTTGTTGCGACAGGACTTACGTGGCATATCTGGACGGCACTGTCAGTGATACTCCTGGAGCTTCAACGCGGCGTCGCTAGCCTCTGGGAATCTTACATATACACCAGCCGTAGAGAGCGAGAAGCACAGAGGGCGGTAGCAATGCCTCGTCGGAGGGATGTAGTACTTGATGTCTCTTATCCCCACCCAGTCGAGGAGCTGTTTGATATCAGGTCCATCCGCGCTCGGCATGGTGGCGCAATCGACCCTGCCCGGCCGCCATTTGTAGATTTCCGACGTTCGCTGGGGCTGCGGAGGCTGGAGGGCCTGGTTGTCGGTCAGCCGCGGCCTTGGTGCGGGTCGTCAAGCCGGCCTCGGAGGGTGAGCAGGTCGTCCACGGAGGCATACCTTGATGGCCCAGGCGAACGACAAAAGGGCAAAGACGCCGGTGGGTTTCATTCTGTCCCGTGCTGTGGTGCGGTCGAGCTGAAGTGAGATGTAGGAGAAATGCGTCCGGCAGGATCTGTGTTGCAGCGGTGTGTTTTCAAGCCAGACAGCCTTTCGTGCGCGTCGAAAATCTCTAAATACTGGGTGGGCATGAAAAGTATTCCAGCACCGGGTACGAGCCTCCGCGGCTTCGTGAAACCTTGAGAACGCCAACTCCGCCTTTTGCTGCACGATGAGCAGTGCATATTCCAAGTGCCACAGCAGCCAGCAGTTGTTCTTCCGCTGGCTGCCCGGTGCGCATCTTCAAGCTCCAGGAGACGCCCTCCCACGGGCCTCCCAGCACCGAAAGACGCGAGGCATGGCGGCACTCATGGACAATGACCTGATCGAGTTCCACGATCGGATGTGGCCCAATTGGATCCACGGCACATCCCCGGCGCAGTACCACCCCGACGTCCTCGCCCGATGGTTCGAGGCCTGCAACGATGTCCGGACCTTCGTCTGCGGTGGCAAGAACCCCTTGGTGCACATGCGAGAGGTCCCCAGGTCGGCCGTTGACTGCCCTCCGCAGCGAAGGGGCGCGCAATCCCACGAGCACAAGGGGCAAGACTGGACTTTCGCCTACGTGGCCCTGACGCACATCTACTTTGACGAGCGGCTCGCCCAGCATGCCGGAGCCCCGAGGCCCAAGACCATGACGGTTCCGCAGGCGGCGCGCCGTATGCGCTTCATGGAGAACCGACTGCTCATGCTGCGCAGCCGAAGCAGCGTCTGGCAGGTCGAAGCGGCCCAGAACGCCGTGGGGCCGCTGCTGAAGCACCTCGTCGCGTTGGAGCACGACGTGTATCCAACGGCGCTGCTGCCGGACGACGAGACGGACGCTATGGGGCGCATCATGCTCTCCGTGTACGCGCAGGTGATTTCCGGCACGGCCGCGTGCTGCCGTGTGCTTCGGCCGTCAAGGCAGTATCTCAGCCTGCTGGACCAGATCGGCCGCGCCTACACGGGCTTCCGCGAGGACCAGACGCAGCCACATGGCGGCCTGCGGACGTACCAGATCGTCCGGTGGCTCCATCACTTCCATCTGCACCGCGACCACGGCAAAGAAGCCTCGGGCCGGCACAGCGGATACAAGGGAGTGCTGGCGGACATGGTGGCGCAGCGCGGGTCCCCCGAGGGCCATTACAGACTCGTGGAGAAGCTGGCGTCGGACCTGTGGACCATTGGCGCCGTGGCTAGGGCCGACAGTGTGCGCGGCCGGGTACGCGATGCCATCTGGGCGGCCGGAAACCTGCTCAGCGTCTCGCTGGAGCGCGTCGCGGTGCCCCGGCCGCGCCCACCCGATCCGAGGCAGGAGCCTGCAACGAAGCGGCGCTTGTTGAAGAGGTTCCTCCTGCTGAGTCGGCGCGCCATCCACAAGGCAAGAAGGCAGCGTTCGACGCGGGAGGCCACATCAGATCCGACGGCCACGCAGGGCGTCAAACGACCAGATCAGGAGGACGAAGGGGCCAAGCACAGGGCGGGCAACCATCGGGTTAGAACGGAGGGGATGGAGGGTATTACGGAAGGGGTGGAGAACGAGGCCACAGAGGAGCACGAGGATACGCAGCCTCGACCGCGGCAGCTGGCCAAGGTGCTCGCGCTCAGAAGGACCCTCGCGGCGCGGTCCTCGGCCTTGGTCGCCGGGCTGGTGAGCTTGTCGGTGGCGGCGTCAGCCACACTGGCGTCGCTGGCGAAGCGCGTGTCGTGATGGAATTGTGAATTGTGAATCGCGGTGTGCCGACTTTTGGGCTCCTCCCCCCGCTAATTCGCGTGTCATTTTGTGGGACGGGTAAGATCCGTGCACGCAGCAGCGGAATATTTAACAGGGCGATGCCCAAGGTGGCGACGTTCCGTCGAATTTGAATCCTGCGTTCGTGAGCGGGAAAAAATCTGCCATGCAGCGGGTCGGGGTGCCTGCGGGCGCTATGCACTCCCGCAATGCAGGGGACCGCCCTGTGCATCCCTTATCTTATCAGGCGGCAGACTGACCCCGCCATCCAGCACATTATTTGGCGACAATTTTTTTTTTCTTCGTGCCCTCCTCGTCCTCCTCCCCAGACTGCGCTCGCCACACCACAGCCGAGATGGATCGCCAGAAGCTGGCCGCGCTGCTCCAGGAGAGCCAACTTCGTGAGTACTCAGACCCTGTTCCTCTGCACGCTTCTCTGCTGACGCCGCCCAGCCGACACGGACAAGGTCAAGGCTATCACGGCCGAACTGCAGAAGAACTACTTCCCGCACCCCGAGTCGCTGCTGGCTCTCCTCGAGATCGTCTGCATCCACAGCAATGTCGGCGTCAGGCAACAGGCGGCGGTCCAGGCGTCGCGCCTTGCCATCAAGCACTGGCCCAGCCAGACGGCCAAGGATAAGGAGGACGTGCGCAAGCACCTGGTCGAGGCCGTCATGAAGGAGCAGGACGCAAAGTGCCGCCACTCCATCTCGCGCCTCATCTCCAGCATCGCCAGCCTCGATTTCGCCGACGGCGAGTGGAAGGAGCTGTTCCAGGGCATCTTCCAGCTCGCCGAGGACAGCAGCGCCGCCCAGCGCGAGGTCGGCTCCTACCTCATCTACGCGACGCTCGAGTCGGACCCCACGCACTTCTCGGAGCACCTCGCCCACCTCTTCACGACGCTGCGGAAGCTCATGCAGGACCCCCAGAGCCTCGAGGTGCGTGTCAACGCCGTCATGTCGGTCGGCTGCTGCCTGCTGCTGGTCGACGCGGATGACGAGGAGGACGCCGACAAGGTGGCCCTGATCCAGTCGCTGGTCCCCCATATCGCCGACGTCCTGCGCGCCGCCGTCGAGCACTGCGAAGACGAGAAGATCAAGCAGACGTTCGAGACGCTGCAGCAGTTCCTCGCCTACGACTCGTCGCTGCTGGGCAAGTACCTCAAGGATCTGATGCAGTTCACCATCGAGATCGCCGCCAGCCAGGACCACAACGACGAGGCGCGGTCGCAGTCGCTGAGCTTCCTGACCCAGGCCGTGCGCTACCGCCGCATGAAGCTGATGGCCATGGGCGACCTGATCAAGGTGCTCGTCGAGAAGAGCCTGCACATCCTGACGGAGCTGGACGACGACGACGACGACGACGAGACCACGCCCGCGCGCGCCTCGCTCTCCCTGCTGTCGCAGATGTCGGGCGCCCTGCCGCCCCGCCACGTCATCGTGCCGCTGCTTGACCAGTTCGCCGCCTTCTCGTCGTCGCCCGAGGCCAGCTACCGCAAGGCCGGCGTGCTCGCCCTGGGCATCTGCGCCGAGGGCGCGCCCGACTTTGTCAACACGCAGATGAAGAGCATCCTGCCCGTCGTCATCGGCCTGCTCAACGACCAGGACGTCGACGTCCGCCACGCCGCGCTCATAGGGCTGACGCGCCTGGCCGACGAGACGTCGGAGGACGTGGCCGCCGAGCACGAGGCCCTCGTCGCCGCCCTGCTCAAGAACCTGCAGGCCGCCGTGACCGAGAGCACCGACGACTCGTCCAAGAGGAAGAACACGGCCGTCATCCGCGCCGTGTGCTCCGCCTTCGACGCCATGTGCGACGGCGTCAAGCCCGAGGTGATGCAGAAGTACGGCCCGCAGCTGCTCGACCCCATCGGCAGCCTGCTCGCGCACGACGACGCGCGCGTTAAGATCGCCGCCGCCGGGGCCCTCGGCGCTATCGCCACGTCCATGGGCGACGACTTCAAGCCCTACTTTGCCAAGATCATGGCCGCCCTGGCGCCCTACATGGCGGCCAAGGAGACCGAGGAGGACCTGACGCTGCGGAGCGGCATCTGCGACGCCATCGGCCGCATCGCCGTCGCCGTCGGCGCCGAGGCCTTCAAGCCCTACGTCGAGGACCTGATGCGCAACAGCGAGGAGGGCCTGCGCCTCGACAGCTCCGAGCTGCGCGAGAGCAGCTTCATCCTGTGGTCGCAGCTGTGCAAGGTCTACGAGATGGACTTTGCGCCCTTCCTGGACGGCGTCTTCAAGGCCCTGCTGGACGTGCTGAACGAGGACGATGACGACGTTGCGCTGAACCTGACCGAGGAGGAGCTGGCCATCGCCGGCGACGCCCTGGAGCTGGTCACGGCCGGCAAGCGCGCCAGGGCGCGCATCGTCGACGTCGACGAGACCCTCATGGACGACGATGACGACGACGACGACTTTGAGGACTTTATCGAGTCGGCCGAGGCCATGGAGAAGGAGGTTGCCGTCGAGGTGCTCGGCGACGTCATCTCACACTCGTGCGGCACCAGCGACATCACAAAGTATCTGGAGCAGGCGCTCGAGGCCGTCACGCCCCTGCTCGACCACCCCTACGAGGGCTGCCGAAAGGCGGCCATCTCGACCCTGTGGCGGTCGTACGCCCGCGTCTGGCAGCTGACCGAGGAGGAGACGGGCGTCAAGTGGGAGCCCGGTTTCCCGCCCAAGCACACCCCAAGCGTGGCCCTGATCAAGCTCGGGGAGATAGTGACCAAGGGCACCCTGAGCATCTGGGCCGAGGAGAGCGAGCGGTAAGTCTGGTCTCTACGGCTTTCAGCCTCTACAGCCTCCCGTGAAGTGATGAACACCATGCGTTATTACCCAGCTCACTCAGACGCAATGCGAGTGCTGAGAAAGCGTTTCTACTTCTGATCACATGCCCAACCAACTGTTTTGCAGCGCTCAAAGCGTCCCCTGCTGACCTTTATAGGGACGTCGTCACCGAAATCAACCGCATGGTCGCCCACACGTTGCGCATCACCGGCCCTGCCTTCCTCGTCGGCGAGGAGACTCTGACGCAGGTCATCACGGCCCTGAGCCTGATGGCCACGCGCTCGCACGCCTGCCAGCAGGACCTCGGCAACGAGATCGAGGACCAGGACGTGCAGGAGAGCTCAGAGTACGACTGGCTGGTCATCGACACGGCCCTGGATGTCGTCATCAGCCTGTCGGTCGCCCTCGGCCCTGCGTTCGGCGAGCTGTGGAAGATCTTCGAGAAGCCCGTCATGAAGTTTGCCAGCTCCAACGACGCGGTCGAGAGGTCCACGGCCGTCGGGGTCATCGCCGAGTGCATCAACTACATGGGCGCCACCTGCACGCCCTACACGTCGCCGCTGCTCAAGCTGCTGCTGCACCGGCTGTCGGACGAGGATCCCGAGACCAAGAGCAACGCCGCCTACGGCGCCGGCCTGCTCGTGCTCAACTCGACCGACAGCAAGACGTACCTGTCCAGCTTCGACACCATCCTCTCCAAGATCGAGCCCATGCTCAACCTCCCCGCCTCGGCGTCTGGTCGCGGCCTCGACAACGCATGCGGCTGTCTGTGCCGTCTGATCATGGCGCATCCCGACCGCGTCAACCTGGACGAGTACCTGCCCGTGCTGGTCGAGAGGCTGCCTATCAAGCAAGACTACGAGGAGAACACGCCCATCTTCCAGTGCATCTTTAAGCTTTGTGAGTCGCCCATCTGACGCCGGCATACCGTCCCTTCTGGCGCCTGCTGACCCCCCACAGACGAGCACGACAACCAGACCGTGGCCAACCTCACCCCCAAGCTCATCCCCGTCTTCGAAAAGGTGCTCAGCCCGCCCGAGGACCAGCTGACGGACGAGACGCGCGAGCTGGTCAAGAAGATTGTGCAGATCCTGTACAAGGCCAAGCCGGATCTGTTCCAGGCGCACCAGGCCGTTGTTGGGCTGGCCGCGTGATTTTGTTTACTACTTCCCTTGCACTCCACATACCCCTGTTGTAGACTTGCTAGATTTGCGATGACGGATTAGGATGCTCAAGATCTGCTGGATACCGAGCTGCCTAGATGACGTATGAATAAAAGCTGGTGATTTCACGCAGGTTGGGACGTTGATGTCGCGACTTGTTTATTAAGACGAACCGTGGCCAACGGTTCGGTCAACGAGCGTGGGGAAGTGAATAAGCTATAGGAGAGTGCAGCTATGTAGTTGTCCCACGTTCCAGTGACCCGAACACGGGATTCACGCAGCGCTTAGACGGGGAGGCAGCACGAGTCGACTTTGTTGCAGGCCTGGTTGTCGCGGGGCTGGCAGAAGGCGCCCGGGGTGCTGAGGCAGAAGTTGACAAAGGTGACGGAGACGCCGTTGGTGTTGCAGCGGAAGCGCGACTGCAGCTGCTTGTCGACCGTGATGGGCGTCTGGCCGGCCGTGGTGAGGGCGGCGTTGACGCGGGCGGTCCAGAGGGTGCGGTCTGTGGGCTGTTAGAGTGATACAGTGGTATACAATCCGGCACAGAAAGGACTAACCGGGCTCGGGCTGCTCGATCAGCTCGTAGCCGCAGTAGATGCGGTTAGGCTCGCAGGTGTTGAAGGCGGCGGCCTGGCCTCCCAGGAGGGCGACGGCGCCGAGGGTGAGGATGGTGGACTTGAACATTGTGGTCTGCGGGTGACTTGCTGGTGAGACTTGCTGGCTGTTCTGTTGTTTTGCTTCCGGATTCGAGCTGGCGAGGTCTCCCTTTATACGCGTTCTCGGCTGGCATGGCTTGGGTTCTGTCCGCAAGCGGTAACATTCTCCTCGCTGGCGATTCCTGCCCTAACCGTGATATTGGATCCGAGGCTGACCAACCGGATCACCGCTGTCACGCCAAGAACACAGCCCGCATGCTAAAGACATCACGGGGCATCAGTCCCGCCGCCGTTCTGGCGACGCAGTTAGTGCGTGCGCACACCAGACTGGCGGGAGTCTACATCTGGAGATAATCTCCGCGCCCCAGACAGCTCGGGTGTCGGCAGGATGACATGGACAAATGCCCTTTTCGGTCATGTCTTGGGCAGGGCCTGCTAGACGTCATGTGAGGCGCGATTCCAGCATGCAGACAGAATCCTACCCAGGTTTTTGGGCCGTCTTTTCGCTGACAAGGCCCAGGCGCTTACCGCCTACCGTGCAGGGAAGCCGGTGAGGCTCTTCTGGCTTGGCTGGGGTGGAGATAAGCATAGCTTGCATGCTGCGGTATAAGCACAGGACGAACAATGAGCACGTTTTCCGGTAATGGCTGCCGCTCGCTTACACCGTGCCGCGTTCCACGGAGTTGACCCTCCAACCTCACCACGGCGGCTTGGCGTTTGCTAATAGTCTATATCACACAACCGTGACCTTGGGAAAAGATGTGTAAGGCCTAGAATTTTCCACCATCTGCTGACTTGGACCCCCAACTCGTCAATCCAACTCGTGTGCCAGCTTGATCGCCTTGGAGCTGCCCGCGTCCAGCACCACAGCCGGGTCATCTCTGCTGCCGTCCCGCGAGACCTTGTTGCCGTTCTTGGTCGTGATGGCCGTCCTGGCCAGACGTCAGCACGTCGCGCATTGGACAGTGGCTAGCGTCCGGTGACGCTCACCTCTCTTCCTCGACGTCCAGGACCTTGCCGTCGTGGTGGCCGCCTCCCCACTTCCAGCTCACCGTGTCGCCTTTTTCCGGGCCGGCGGGCTCGGATGGTTCTTGGTCGGCGGTCTCGACTTGGGTGGCGTCGTCCTGCTGCTCGCCTTGCTTGGTGCCCTCCTGCTTCTCATCATCCTTGGCATCGCCCTCCTGCTCGCTCTCGTGTTCGCTTTCGTGCTCGGGCTTTTTGCCACCAGCCCCTTTTTCCGTCTCCTGCCGCTTTTCCGCGCCGGCTTGGCTAGCCCGTGTCTTTCTTTTTTCTCCCGGCCGCGGCTCCTCGCGCTCGCCTTTATGCACAGACCCACCATCTGCCTCTTCCTGGGTCTCCTTGGCCTGCGCCTTGAGAAAGTCGTGGCCCCAGTTCTTCAGCGAGGCGTACGACTTGGTCTTCTTGACTTCCTCCTCGGACTTGTTGCTGTTTGGCCCCTTTTCCTGCGCGAGGTGCCGCTTGCTGCCAACCGTCAGCACATGTTCCAGGTTGATGGAACCAGGCAGCTCACCAGTAAGCCACTACCTTGCGCATGTGCTCCACGTCCTCATCCGAGTACCGGCCCGCCTTCTTGTCCGGGTTCGCCTTGAGGATGTCGACGATCTTGCGCCCGCTGTCGTGGCCCACGCTCTCGCCGGCATCTCCCTTGGGCCAGCCGGCGCTGTTGGAGTCGTCCGACTTGAGCCACTCCTCGAGCTCCGAGGCCGTCATATTGACGAGCCCGTTGAACTCGGAGATGACATCCTTGCGGTCCTCCATCGTGACGGCTGGTGACTTGATTGCAAGCGATGCCGCGATTGAGTTTCTAGGGTCCGTAGCTGAAGCTTTATGTGGCTGTCTTGCTTTTCATCCCTATGCAACGCTCGGACCGGAATCTAGGGTTCCTCGATTTGCGCTCCAAGTGGTGTCGTCATTGTCTTGGGCCAGCCCCTGCTTTGTGGCTTTTACGGTCTAGCCGAATGGAGGCAGCAGGCCTGGACGCTATTTCGTAATTTACGTGTTTAGCAGACTGTCCGGCAACCGCTCGCGGGACACGCGACGCGTTGATGCATTTGTTGTCGTAGGTCGAGGCCGCCATAGTCGGGCCGGTGATGACACTCGAAGCCAACATGGTGACGAGCACGATGGGCCGCTGACATGGCGGAAACCTAGTCAGGGCTGGGCCTATGATTAGGAGGAAATAACAACAAGGCATGGCCGGCAACAACTAGACGTCCCGGAGACGTCCTGCCAGCCCTTGGGACAGAATGAGGCCTCCAACTACCGACGACGCCGCCATGTCGGACCTACGCATGGTGTACCGCACGTTTCGGCGAGATGACTTCCCCGAAGGCCATCCGATATGGGAGGACGCCGTGGATCTGTACGGCGAATACTACGGGTACCTGACATACGACGAGGGACTTCAGCCTTCCAGTCAGTGGCATATGCGCGCGCTGGCCCTGCCGCCTGCGCCACCCGTCGCGCGACCGCCGCCGCGACGTCAACGCCGTGGCCTGCTGGGTCACGCAGCTGGTGGTGCACCAGGGGGCGCGCGACCTTGACATCGCCACGGACCTCATGGACGTCGTGCTGCCGCTGACGGCGAGCGGCAGGGCGGCCTGCTGGTCAACCGACACCACCGACGGCCAGCGCGGCAGCTGTCCCGCGGGCGCGGGAGGCAGCGTCGACGGCGACTGCAGCTGCTGCGGCGACGACTACGAGCCCACGCTGGTCTATGGCACCATGAGCCCACACCCAGCCGTGCATCTCGCGCTGGCGAGGGCGTACGCGGACCGTCACCGGCTCGACGAGGCCGTGCAGCCGCTGGACCACATCCGGCTCGACTTTATCCGCGAGCACGCGGCTGGCATTCTGGCCGCGTCGCCGTGTCCGCAGCTGCGCCGCGCCGCCGCACCCGCCGGCAGCCTGTTCCAGCGCGGCCTGCTGGGGCTGTCGCTGTGGCGCAGGGCCTGCGGCGGCAGCTCGGGCGGGCGCCAGCGGCACGGGTGCCTCGACTGCGGCGCCGAGACGGGCTTATGTCGCCGCCATCGGCCGTCCATGACCGACTGAGCCGGGCACGGAGCCGCCTGCCGCAGGGCTGCGAGTCGATGCTCGTCATGCCGGCGGATCCGGCCGTTTATGAGCGGTTCGTGTATCCGCAGTCGGTATTTTCGTGGCTGCGGGGCGTCTTGGTGCCGAAGTGGCTGGGAAAGGCACGGTGAGGCGTGTTAGGGTACAATTTGCGGTAATTCGGGGTGATAGTACAACCCAGGGGTCGTGCCAGCTCATCCGCGGCATCAGACGAGTATCACATCTCAGGGTTCCCCAGATAGAAATGGTCTCGTTAGCGTCCCAGAACTGCATTCTTGATACCCGTGCCAGACACCAGACGACGTAGCCCGGTTGCGCGGGGAATCGCAGGCGGGCTAGATCAGACAAACATGCCGCGGGCCCCGACGTTCAACGGGCACGTCGAGTCGCAAATTTGATGATGAGATATAGGCGGCCTATTATGAGCGCATTTGATGGCAGGTGGAACGAGCAAAAGAGACATCTCTTCTCAGCAAAAATGACAGATTGAGGTGCTAATGCCCCCAGGCGGGATCGAACCGCCGACCTCATCATTACGTAATGGTACGAGTGACGCGCTCTACCACTGAGCTATACGGGCTGTCATGGTGTGGTGGACCAGATGTGGCCTTGTAAGCTCTCCACTCGCCTGCATGACAGCTGAGTCTGAGGCTGCCAGCGGACGGACTAACGGGCAGGCGTGCTGGCTGACGGAACCATCCAATGGAGAATAGAATGTGGCTTAGAATAGAATCCAGCTGCCGAAACGCACCATAAGGCTGCGTCCCGAGCTGCTGAGGCTGCAGTATCTAGAAAATGCCACTGAGAACCGGTCTCATCACCGCCACCAGGGCGACCATCCAGCAAAACACCATGCGCAAAAATCACGTTGTTGAAACGTGAATTCGACCACCACCAGACCGCTGAGTCCTGCTTTTCTCTCCGACGAGTTTGTGCTCCGGACACCTCTGCTCCAGACTCCTGCTCCAGACTCCTGCTCCAGACTCCTGCTCCAGACTCCGCTCCCATGTCCTACTCCCTAGGAAGGCCTCCGCCCTGCATGCCTCCCTCATCACCACCACCACAGTCGCCAGACTACGCCCACGCTCCCACAAGGCTCATCCCAATAGCGCCAAACAGCACCAGCAGACAGGCGACCACGCGACGGCGACCACGCAGGACGCGCCAGCTCTCGTCGCTCAGAAAGTCCTCAGACAGCAGCTCGACCAGGGAGGCAAAGACGAGCAGGCCCGACGAGATGGCGTTCATGGTGCCGACCAGCACGAGCCCGAACTCAGACTTGGGGTTGTAGAGCGTGTGCGTCGCGATCCCGATGGCCTGACCGATGGGGGTCCTGTTGGGTGGTTAGAGATTTGATTGCGCTAGCGGCTGTTGCCACAGATTTTCTTGCGTCACAACACAGCAGCAGGGAAGGCGGAGACGTACGTGCATCCATAGGCCAGCGACATCAACCAGGGCTGCCACGCCTTTTCAGGCCAGGCGATGGCGGCGATGCGCGAGCCGAGCGCCAGGCCCTCGAACATTTCTGGGGTTGTCAGTCGGCCGCAGTGCCGTTGGGAGAGGGAGAGAGAGAGAAGACAAACTCACGGTGGAACGAGATGGCAATCAGCAGGATGATGAACTCGTGCCCGACCGACACGCTCAGGGTCATGCCGATAAAGACGCTGTGGAACAGGATGCCGAGCTCGAGCATCATGCACTGCAAAATGTCCTTTTGGTGCTGCTGCTGCGACGTCAGCTGCACGGGCCCGCCAACATGTCGCTGCTCCTCGTCGACGGCCGTTTTTTCGCTGGTCCCAGTCTCGCGCGAGGGCCCCGCGGGGGCGATGTCGGCCTTGGCAGCCCCCGGATCGGCAGCGCCGCCGCGCGTGCTGGACGGACGGCGGCCCAGCAGCACGGTCCCATCGGTGGGCGCAGGGGTGGCATTGCCACTATCGCTGAGATTGCCACTATCGCTGCCGCCGCTGCTGCTGCTACCGTCGCCCGACGGCGTCATGTGGCGGCCAGGCTGCAGGACCATCTCCATGAGGGTGACGAAAAACACGCCGGCCATGGCGATGGCGCCCGGCATGGCCGGGTAGTCGTCGACCCAGAAGCTGGACAGGCACGGGTTGGCGAGCAGGGTGAAGGCGGTGGGCAGCAGGTGCACGAACGCCGTGGCCAGCAGCACGCCGGTGCCGAAGTGGCGCACGGCGAAGAAGAAGCCGGGCGGCACGCGCAGGTGGGCGGGCAGCGAGCGCGCCAGCAGCGGGAAGGCGCAGGCCGAGAAGGAGACGAAGAGCACGACCAGGACGGCGGCCACATGCAGCGGCGTGTTGTACTCGTCCTCGGACCCGAGGCCGTCGGTCGGGCAGGTGGAGCGGCGGCCGAGGGCGGAGGGGCTTTGGGCATGGGTGCGTTCGGGGAGGTGGTGGGCTGCCTCTAGACGGGTGGCCGGGTCCAGGCTTCCAGACAGATACGAAGTCAGCACTTCGGGAGTGCGCAGGCCGGACAGGAGGGCAGAGCAGACGAGGACCGAGGCGATCCAGAGCATCCAGTCCCGCGGAGACGAAGCGGCGCGGGCCGCGGTGGTGGTGGTGGACGAGAGTGAGTGGCCTTCACCGCCAGTCACTCTCTCGCGGGGATGGGGTCCTGGGGAGGTCAGCGATGGCCGTTGAACAAGAGGCAAAAGACGACTCACCAAAAACGGACCGCCACCCCCAGGCGCAGGCGCCGAGGTCGGGCTGCAACGGCGGCAGCGTAAAGTAGCCCTTCTGGTCGAGGCCTCCGCCGCCGGAGCCGGCGCCGGCGCCGGCGCCGTCGCTGCCCTTGCGGTGCACGCGGGCGTTGGCCATGCCGTTGAGGTCCTGGCAGGTGGTGAGGTCCGGCGAAAGGAACGGCGGGGACTGGTTCCAGTCGGGGTGCTCCTCGAGCGGCTCGTCGGTGCGCGACGGGCAGTTCATTTTTGTTCTCAGCGCCGAGCGCAAAGAAGACGGCTAAATAAAACACAAGCGCGACCAATTTTGCAATGCTTCACTCCTTTGGTCGGACAGACGCGTAACAGGTGCCGGGTCAAGAAGAGACTGGAGCTGCCAAGAGCCCATATTTCATTATCGCGCCCGCCTCGGCCCAGGAAGGGGCGGTCAGGAGGAGGTTGCAGGTGGGGCCTGCCAAGCCGCGACGGGCTTCCGAGCCCGCCCGAACAAAGGCCGCTGAAGAAGGCGCTCCGGCGCACCGGCTCGGCCTCCAGGCTCGGTAAAGGCGTCTCGGCGCTGCTGATTCTCGCTAGCCCCAGGACCAGCCAGCCACCTGGGGACTAGCCTGCTGCGCGTGCTCCTACGCTAGGGCGTCTGGTCCGGCAGAGGTGGCTGGTTATGCACCCCGTCGGACTGCGCAACGTGCTGTTCCGGCTGTTGTGCATTTTTCTAGGGCTTCCATCGTGTGCACCGACGCAGATTAGCGTGGAACTTTCGTATTATCCAAGCTCGGTGATCCCTGGAACGTCACCCACCAGGCACTTGGCGACGGAGAGGGAGCAAGCGGGCACGGCAGTTGAGGCACAATCACATGCGATCGGTTCAGGGAGTGAATAATATGGATTACAGGCCTGAGATCAGCACGGCAAATAAAACCGCCACGCCGTCCATTCCACCATTTTCGTGCCACCATTACAGATGAGGAGGTTCGTAAGATACTTGAGACGCAGAGAAAAAGAACAAATGAGACAGCCTTGAAATCCCAGACTCGCCAGTGGTATCGTGAACCCAGTACCCAAGCCAGTAGCATGCACGTCTGGAGCGGTCCCAGAATCTAGGTAGTGACAGAACAGAACAGAAGACGGCGTTTCGCCAGGTGGACGTGCTAGAGTCCAGTCGTGAGGTGATAGAAAAGTCGTAAACGGCATGCGACGCAAGGAGAGTACTAGACAAGGAAAAAAAAAAAAAAAGAGACCACCGTTCACCCGTCGTCGCCCCACCATCCCATCTCTACACCGCCCGGCGCCGTGCCGCCGACGGCGCTGATGCGAACCGCCTTCATGCGCGGCATGGGCATGTACAGCTTCGTCTCGGGCGTCACCGTCGCCGTCGCCATCGTCTGCGGCGGGTCGTGGCGGGCAGGCGACGACGACTCGGCGCGGCTGCCGCTGGAACGGCCTTGCTGCTGGTCGTGCTGCCGCCGGCTGTGCTGGCGCGACGGCGGCGACAACCCGGCCGTTTGCTGCTGCTGCTGCTGCTGCTGCTGCTGCTGCTTCTGCGCCTGGCGCTGGGCCGCGGCGCGTCGGTAGGCCCGGGACGCCTCGACGCGCTCGAGCGGCGCCAGCCGATCTTCGTCCACGGGCGGCGTCCGGCCCGGCAGCGGGAACGCGGCCGTGATGTCTTCGGCCTCCTCGCCGGCCAGCAGCTCGTCGAACTCGTCCAGGATGCTCCGCGGCGCCGCCGCCGCCGGGCCGGGCATCCTGCCGCACCCGGCCGCCGACGCGAACGCGGCCGTGAGCGGCGACATGGGCGACTCGGGCCTCGGGGACGCCGCCAGCCGTCTTGCGCGGCACGATGCGCCTGACGACGACGACGACAGCTTGTGGCGGTGGCCTCCCGACGGCGCCGACATGACGGCGGACGCATTGGAGGTGCTGGAGCGACCGCGGTGGTGGCCGTGGCTGTGGCTGTGGGACGCCGTGCTGCCGCCGCTGCCGCCGCCGCGCGAGATGCGCCCGCTGCTGACGACGCTCAGGGCGGGCGCGCCGCTCGTCGCGCAGCTCTCGCACTCGGCCAGGATGCTCTCGCGCATGCGCGCGCGCTTGAGCCGCAGCGCCGCGAGCAGCAGCTCCTCCTGCCGCGTCACCGCCATGTACCGCGACGACGGCGACGTCTCCGGGTGCGAGTCCTCGGTCGTGGTCGTCGTGGTGGTGATGGTCGTGGTCGTGCGTGTGGGCAGCAGCGGCTTGGGCTGAGGCGGGAGCAGCGACGACGACGCGTTGGTGGTGTCGGCGCTTGTCTCCTCCTCCTCCTCCTCCTCCACCGGCGACGGCTCCAAGCTGAGAGCTGACGAGTTGTGCTGCGACCGCAGGTAAAAGTCGACCGACGCCGTCGACGGCTGGTGCCGGTGGGACGGCCGCGTCGGCACCATGACGATGTTCTTGGCCTCGCGCCCCGAACCCGCCCTGGACGGCTTGGACCGTTGCTGCGCCGACGTGTGCACCGAGAGCCCGGCGGGGCGGCCGGCCGTCAGGATGCTGGCGATGCTGCTGCTGAGGGTGTTGATGGTGAGGTTCGACGTTGCCGACCTGCGTGAGTTTGCCCGTGACAGGTTCTGCTTGGCGGTCGTCGTTGTTGTGGGTGCCATCGCCGTCGCCGTGGCCAGGGAGCTGGTCCGCGGGTTGACCGTCGGCGGCGCAAGCGTGTGCGCGGGCTTGGGCTTGGCGGCGGCCTTCACCGTCCCGGTGGCTGCCATCTTGGCGGCCCGCGCACCGCCTCTCCTCGCCGGCGCCAGGCTGGGCCGGGCACGCGCCGGGAGAGGCGGCAGCTCGCTCGTCGGCGGGTCTCCCGGGCTCTCGGGCGGGATCGAGGCGGACGACTTGGACGGCGTGTCGAGGAAGTCGTCGTCCGAGTCCGACGACAGCGACAGCACGCTGTTCTGCTTCAGGTCCATCTCGAACCCGCTCTGCGTCGTTCGCCTGCTAGCCTTGGACGTGCGCGTGTGCCGGCTCGACACGCTGGCCGAGCAGTCGAGCCCCGCCGCCGCCAGCGCCTTGCTGCTCATCGGGCCAAAGGTCGCCGTCGGCGGCTGCTGCTGCGGCTGGTGCTGCTGCGGCGTGAGCACCGCCGTGTCGGGCGTCTCGGTGCCGCTCCCGTCCCCGCACGGTGTCGACAGCTCGCCGCTCTCGGGCCTGGCCGTCGAGCCCGACACGACCGTGTCCGGCGACAGGTATCCCTCGCTGCTGGACGGCGAGAGCGTGGTGGACTGGGCGGCGTCGCCAGCGCCAGCACCAGACTCGGCCCGCGGCGGGGACAGCACGCCGCGGAAGAGCAGCTGCTGCTCGTAGTGGCTGTAGAGGCTGTGTAGCGCGTTGGCCTGCGCCTGGCTCTGCGCGGCCTTGGCGGCGCCGTTCTCCTTGGCGCCCCTGCTGGGCGCGTCCTCGGCGCGCGCCTCCCTCCTCAGCGCGCTGCCGAGCAGGTCCGCCACCGAGTTGCGCTGCTTGGACTCGACGCGCTGCCGTATCGGCGGCGGGTGCGACGGCTGCGTCTCGTGGCCCACCACCGACGCCCTGTTGCTGCTCCTGTCGCCGCAGCCGCCGCCGCAGCCGCCCCCTGGCAGATTGGCCTGCGACGAGCGGTTGACGACGCGGGGCAGGAGGTGCGACAGGTCCAGCCGCGCCGGCTTCTTCCTCTCGCGCCGCCCCTCGGCCGCGGCGCCGGGGCGGATGGTCGGCACGCCCATGGCCATGGCCGACGACGACGTCTGCTGCGAGATGGACAGCGGCTGCTTGGACTTGTCGTAGTACGACGCGATGGTCGAGCTCGACTGCCGCCGCCGCATGCTCGACACGTCGTCCGTCTCGTCTCCCGACCCCGCCTCGCCGCCCGCCCCGAGCGCCGTCAGCCGCCGGTCCAGCGCCCGCGAGATGACGCCCGACTCGGCCCCGTCATCGCGCTCGTCCCGCTCCTTCTGCTTCTGCTGTCTTCTTCTGTTGTTGCTGTTGTTCTTGGCAGACGTCCTCCCCTCGTCCGCCGCCGTGCTCTCCGCGTCCTCCGAGATGCTGATGCTGATGCCCGAGTTGGACCAGGCGTCCCAGGTGCCGCCGTCGACGTTGATGTCGGACGTGCCCAGGATCCGCTGCGCCTTGGTCAGAGACGTCAGCTGCTGCTGTCCCGGCCCGACGCCCGGCGACGGCAGCGGGAGCGGCGACGAGGGCTGCTTCACCTTGGACCGCCGGCCCGGGATGGGAAAGTTGAATCGGGGCATGCCGGCGGCAGAGCGTCGCCCTTGGAGCTCGTCGGTGCGCTCTGCGGTCCTGGTGCGGTCGTCGTTCCCATATGGATGGATGGGTGGATGGCCGGCGTCGTTTCGGTCGTCAGGCGTGACAGATCTTCTGCTGGTGATCCTCCTGGCAGACGGTAATCTCCTGACAGACCCGTCCTGTCGGCGGACGTGCTGCCTATAGCGAGGAGATCGTGAATGAGTCGCTCGAGGCGGGGGCAGGGCCGACGGCGCAGAGGCGGCGGCGAGCCTTTTCTTAACAGAGAAGGCCCGCATGCCACGGCCACAGGGGAGGGGTGGGCGGAATATGCACGCTACGCAGCGTGCGTGAGGGCGGGGCGATGGGGTGGTCAAGGTTACCGGTGGAGGCAGGCTGCCCCTGTCTGGTCGCCGACGGCCGCTAGAGGGCTCACTGGCCCACAGAAGCGGTGAGGAGGCCGGTCGAAGGCCTGCCCGAGCTGATGCGGATCGAGGCTATCGCTGGGGGTTGGTCAATGGCGCCGTGGAGAATAGAAGGGGTTGGCGTGGTGCATTTCTGTGTTCGGCTGCTATATTCACGTCTGGCTCCCAGCGTTGTGCTGTATTTTCGGCTGCTCTTCCCCATCCGGCCTGTCCATCTCTGGACTGGGCTCTGGTTCCCTCACTCCGCTCTCCGCCATCCCAACGCGAAATTTCTGGGCAACACAGACGACACAGACAGAAGAGCAGCCCGTGCCCCGCCGATAATTCCACACCAAAATAGCGACGAACCGTGCTCGCGCTGGGGTGCGTCGACGAGGGGCGAACAGGGACAGGCTCGGCTGGGTGTCAGGCGGGGGGTCAGGGGCCCTGGCAAGCACGACTGCTTCCCCACCGGCGCCATTTCTTTCGTATTTTATTAGCGACTTGGCTCCAGCGGCCGGGCTTGCTGCCATTTCGAGAGACGGTGGTGACCTGACTTGTCCAGGTCTCGACCACGCCTCGGCTTCGTCTTCCGCAGCAGTTGGGCAACCACATCAAGACGCTCTTGGCGGTCACAATCCTCCCCTCCCTGCTTGGAGAGTTTTGGAGAGGCTGCTACCTCACAAGCAGCCGGCAGACCGGCATCCGTTTGACTCCCACCAGCAAACGCCCAGTATCGGCCCAGCCCAGGGATCTGGCTTTTACCCGGCGCTAGGTCGAGTCGGGCCATGGTGTGCGCCACAGGCCGTGCGTTTTTCAACTCATTATCCGCCTGGGAAACGGTAAATGCCAGCGGGCTGTCAGGCGGTCGACCAGAGTCCCCTTTCTGGCCTAGCGCTGGTCCCAAAAAGGTCATGTCCGTCAGCGCCAGGGCGGTTGGGATTTTTCAGCGCCTTTGGAAGGTCCAGTGTGCTACCCCTGTCCCCTGTCCCCAGAGGTTGGGGCCTGATTTTTGATTACCTGCAGGCCGCAATGACGCTTGCCGGCACTTCCAGGTCCTTTTTCGCTCTCGCCAAACAGAGATTTCGGTCCGCGAAAACCCACAGCGAGATTGCTGTATGCGGGATCCAATCACCTGTCCTTGTCTTGTAGACAGTGCTGCGCCCACGGTTCCTCGGGAAAAGCTTTGATGGCAACCAAAAAATGACCAAGCCTGGGCGGCACGGGGTGAGCTCGCGTGACGATGGCGACGAGCTGGTTCGCCTCTTTGGCCCGCGAGTGCAACGCTCCAGTGAAGATTGGTCCAAGGCGACGATGGCGTTGCAACCACGACTGCGCCGAAACCTGTGGCGGGAGGTCAGTGCTGAGACCTGGCCCCTGAGTGGCTGTGGGCTTCTGTGGCTGACTGCACGCTCGACCGCAGGCCAATACCGAAGCACGCTCAGGCGGCCGACTCGGCACTAGCGAATCCGTCGGTGTCAGGCACGCAACGGCGGTGTCGGCGACGTGTGCCAGTGTGTCTGCCTCCAAAGACCCGGAAGACGATCTCTTCTCTTATCTGCCTCACTCCCGCCAACCGAACCAGGGCACCCTGAAACGTGGAGTCTGCTCCAGAACTGCGGGCACAGGGATCCGTCTTGTGTACCTGCGTGGCTGACCATCGTCGTCCAAAGGTCACCTCGAGCTGTCATCCAACCCTTCTCCTGATCCCATCGCGGAGCAATCGACCGCGCCAGACGATCTTGCCGGTGGAGCCCGGGAGGCAATCACGGCCGACAAGGGAAAAACTGGAATGCAGTTTGGCTGGGTAGGCATCTTCCCTGCACACGGGCCTGACCTCTGGTCCAGTGTGGAAAGTTATTGGAGCGGCAGAATATTTGCTACCGTCCTAGCTAGGCATATAACACGCCTGTTAAGCCCAACGAGACGCTGCTATTGGACCTGTGACTTGGGAGGCGGCGCCTCGGGTTTTGCTATATTCCATCCTGGCTATAGCTCACGCTTCTCGGCCTCCCGCGCACAATCCAGCAACGGTTCGGCAATCTCATCAGTCCAGAGGCGAGACTCGCACAATATCCTCCACCCTTCAGGCAAGGCTCTCCCTGCCAATGTCGTTCTTGGGGAACCCTCTTGGGGAACCCCACAGCAGGGGCGCCGCCAATACATTGGATTTTTTTCATTACGCCTGATAGACCACTCCGGAAAGCCCACCTCTCTGCATAAGGACGTGCGGGCACTTCGGTCTGTGTGTTTCGTCGCGTGCACGTGGCTGTTGCCGAGCTGCTCTCACTCCATGTCGTCAGTATCAACACCTCGCTCAGCCACCCACACGCCAGGCCGTCCTCGGCAACCCAGCCGTAATTAAAATCTCAGCGAGCCATGCACGTGCTAGAAGCCTGCGGATCTCCCATTTTGTTTCCATGCCGCCTCCCGCCTATGCACGCTTTGATGCATTGACTGTGCCAATGTCCGCGTGCCGTCTAGGGCAGGACCATCATCGCTAGCTCGTCTGTCTTAAACCGGTTTTCCAGCTGCTCGCCTCGTCTTGCCAGTCGTGATTTGCTCCCGCTCCCCGACGCCACATCAGGTCATATCGCGACCTGGCAACCGTTTATTGCGTCCGAGCTCGATAGACTTTGGCTTGCCGAAAGCGTTGGTTGGCGCGCGTGCATTCGTTGGTCTCTAGGGCATCCCCAATGCTCGACGCCCTCCGCTTTGGGCAGCCCCCAGATCGATCCTTGGGCCTCGGCTACCCCGATATCCCCTGCTGCATCACCTTCCCTTTCTGCACCATCGCAAACGCGGTCCGAGCTTACCGTCGGCCCAATGTCACGACGGGCACCCGCGGGACCTGCGCGGCCTATCTGCCACCCAGCTACGAGCCGCTCTTCCTTTGGATTCTTGCCCCCGACCTCATCCTCTGACACCTGCTCCGTCCGGCCCCCAAGTGGGTGCCGGCTCCGCCCTCATCCCGGAAGTGCTCGGTGCCGACTGAGGTTGCGCCCCTTGTGGGCAGAAACACCAACCCGCTGCTATATTTGAGCACCCGCCTGCCGCATCCAACCTCTCCGCCCGCCGCTCATCGCTCGCCTCACAGCGCGGCTCTAGTGTGTGTAGACTAGACCTGCAGCATCCAACCCCGCAGCCCCTGCGTCTTCTCCGCCGCTAGCGGGCTTGCTGCGTCTTTGTCGAGTTCTGAAACACCCCGCTTCGCGATGTCCTCGTCTAGCCACGCGGGGTGAATTGCCTGCCGGGTTTTCGCTCGGTGGCCGCGGCGACCGATCACGCACCTATGGTGGGATCCAGCTGGGCGAGGGATTTGTCGCAAACGAGGATGGCCGGTTGGTTGAGATGCTTGAACGGCCATATGCCGTATTTCTCAGCGGACCATTCCGCGGAGCAAAGTTTATGCCTATTTTTTGGTGCTACTGTTCGCTGCCGGATTCTCCGCCGTTCCTGTGGGCCAAGGTTGTTATACTGCTGGGGGTTTCCAAGTTGATGTTGGTCATGAATTTATCCAAGCTTTCGAAGCCCACATCTCCACTTTGTGGCAAGAATCAAGCTCAGGCGGTCACCGGAGCTTGGCTTCCTGGCAGGGGAAGCTCTGACGGGTAGAAACGGGCCGTATCGTGGTGGTACGAATCCAGCACTGCATCTATTCAGCCACGCTGTAGGAGTCACCGTGGCGTCGGCAGATGAGCACGTCATTCTCACTACCCTCCTTGGAGCGATACATACCGACGCTCGACTGCACCGCGAACCTGAACCGCTCCAGACACGTGATCAACGCCAGCATTATCTCCCGCGTGAGACCCTCGCCCGCGCCGATGGCGTCCAGCAGCAGTGTCTGAACCTGGTGGCCATGTAGTCGTGCAGCACCTGGCTGGAGAAGACCAGGCTCGCGCATTCCTCGACGAGCTCCCTCGCCAGCCCCGGGGAACGGGTCCCACCATCCTGAGAGCGTCGTGCTGGTCGAACGAGACCGCGGTCCAGTCGCATGGCACCAGCGGTGCTGCTAGGCTGTCTTTGCGGAAATACAGCGAGTCTGAGATGCGTCAGCGATCTCCAAGTGAGCCCACAGGTCCCGTGGCTCACCTCTGCTCGCGTCCTTCCGGGCGGTCACGTCAACGCAGCCTGCAGAGCAAGATCTGCTGCTGGCAGTCGGCCAACTGAGCTCGTCGCCGAGTGGCGCCGAGGTTCCCTACGGCCATCTGATAGGTCGGTTCTGGCCCGGCTGAATGGCTGACATCTGGAGCACCAATGTGCCGGCAGGGGTTCTCTTCACTCGCAGTCACATGTATGAGGCAGTCTCAGAGCAGAGGTCAAAGCATTTTCATTTTTGTCCAACCTATCACCTACGACTGACAGCAGCATTGAACGCTCTGCTTGGCATTCGAATCTACAAAGAGACGTCCGGTTTGCTGGTACGCAGCAGCTACGCAGCAGCTACGCAGCCCCCGCCTGCTCAACACGCAGCAGCTGGCGGTACGTATCCCCAAAAGTCTCCGTCAGAGGCCGGTACTTGATGCCCAGCACCTCAACCGCCTTGCTCCCGTCAATCGTGTACGTCTCGGGCCACTTCCCCGGCGTGCCCTCGGGGATCCGGCCACGCAGCTCAGGCACGGCCTCCCGGGACGCGTCGGCGGCGCGCTGCCAGTTGAAGGCCTGGGCGAGTATGAAGCGCCTCCCGCCCGCCGCGGGCGTCTCGAGGGCGGCCAGGTGCGCCTCGGCCACGTCGCGCACGTCGACGCAGCCGCAAAAGTCCGGGTCGCGCACCTTGTCGGAGCCCAGCACCTCGTAGACGGCGAGCGTCGACTCGCCCAGGTGCTTGGTGTCGGCCGGGTCCGTGACGTAGGGCCCAAAGACCCAGGTCGGGTTGAGCGACACCAGGTCGAAGGAGACGGCGCCCTGGTTCTTGGACATCCAGTCCCACATGGCGCGCTCGGCAAAGGCCTTGGAGGCCGCGTAGGCGAAGGCGCCGTTGCTGGACGCCGCCGCCTCGTCCCACGTGGCCGGGTTCCAGTCGGCGTCGGTGAAGTGCCGGCCCGGCTGGTGGTCGGTGACGCCAAAGTTGCCGACGGCCGCGAAGCTCGACGTGAAGGCGACGCGCTTCAGGGCGGGGCTGCCGAAGCGCTTGGCGGCCTCGAGCACGGCCACGGAGGCGTTGACGGCCGGGTCGAGCAGGTCCTTGACGTTGTCCTTGGGGTTGAGGATGAAGGGCGAGGCGGTGTGGATGATGGCCGTGACGCCGTCAAGCTTGCCCTCGTACGCGTCGGCGACGGCGATGTCGGGGATGACGACGTACGACAGGCCGGCGGCGTCGGGGAACTGGGCGGTGGTCTTGGTGCCCGAGGACTCGGTTCTGACCACGGCGCGGACGGAGTAGCCGCGAGCGAGGGCCTCGCGGATGAGGTGGCCGCCGACGAAGCCGCTGGCGCCGGTGAGGAGGATGGTTCCTTTGGTCATTGTGAGCTTGGGTATGAATCTCTTGAGTGTGGCAGTCTGAGTGTGAGAGTCTGGTCTGAAGCGTGAGTGTCTGAGCACGAGGAGAGACGAGACGAAGACAGACAGGACGTCTCCTTATATAACTATCCAGACCTCGCTGCCGTCCCAGTGTCGGCGTTATACCGTCGGCTATAAGCACGGCAGAAGGGCGCCATTAATCAGCCAGATGCGCGTTATGCAGGCAGGCGCCTAGTCGATAGGCTAGCGCCTGAGGGACAGCCTGGCCTGCGTTTACACGAGAGGTGCATGCCTTGGCATTGCTGCGGGTAATTCCTCGAGGCGTCGTCGCACAGCTACGGCAGCTGGCTTGACGGCGTTTAGGGAGACCCATGCTGGCGTCGGCGATAGCACGCGTGTGTCAGCAGATCGACCAGTAACAGCTGCAGACGGCGGCCCCGTTCCAGTAATTCCGGACGAGGTTCATGCACAGTCAGCGTCGCATGCGCGAACAGACCGAGGTCAAAAGATGATGCATCGCGGAGGCTGCTCAAAATTGCGTCTACCTGGTCTATCAAGTACCATGAGGCAACAACCTCCTACTCGTAGTACACCTCGTTGATCAACGTGCCTGTAACCGTCAGCGCCGAACATGAACAGTCTGAGGAAAAACCTACCAATGCCGTCGATGTACACGCGCATGTCGTCGCCGTGCTTCAGCCACACGCGCGGCTTGCGCATGGCCCCCACGCCCGGCGGCGTGCCCAGCATGATGACGGTGCCGCGCTCCAGGGTCGTGCCCTGCGAGAGGAAGGCGATGGTCTTGGCGACGGAGAAGATCATCTCGCTGCAAGGGTCAGCGACGCTTGCATGTGTCTGCCCGAGCCTCCACCTACCGTGTGTGCGAGTCCTGGACCGTCTGGCCGCCCAGGGTCGACTTGATGGCCACGTTGTGCGGGTCGAGCTTCGAGGCCGCCACCAGGACGGGGCCGATCGGGGCCGAGGCGTCCAGACCTGAAAAGTCAGCGGATCGTCGGCGGGATGATGTCACGGGAGCTACGCACCCTTGGAGAAGCACCACTGGCTGTTGCGGAACTGCTCCGTCCTCGCGCTGACGTCGTTGCCCGCCGTGTAGCCCAGCACGTACTCCATGGCCTTGTCCTCGGGGATGTCGCGGCCGTCCTTGGCGATGATAAGAGTCAACTCGGCCTCGTAGTCGCTCGTCTCGTCCTGCACGAACTTGGGGATCGAGATCTTTTGCGGGTACGGGCCGCTGAGCGCGGTGCGCGGCTTGATGAAGAGGACGGGGTGCTCGGGCACGGGCATGTTGGCCTCCTTGGCGTGGTCGTGGTAGTTGAGGCCGAGGCAGCGGATGATGGGGACTTCGGACTTGTCGATGGGCGAGAGCAGCTGTTGCCGTCAGCGAGTTGGCGCTTCGAGACGAGTGGCACGCACGCACCTGCGACACGGTCAGGATCTTGTCCGTCACGACGCCGTCGAATATCGAGCCCGTGATGGCCTTGGCCTGGACCGTCTTCTTCTCAAACGTGGCGAGGCCGACGTCGAGCCCCGCGTCGCCGACGACCTCGCCTAGGTGGACGAGGCCATCCTCGACGGCGATGAATCGGATCAAACGGGTCCAGCTAGGTGCCATGGTGGTGGGATGGGTGCTGTGTTCCAAAGAAGACGAGACGATGCGGATGGAGGCTCTCGCTGCTTTTCACATTACCCCACGGACTTCCAGGCTGGGGTCGATGCGGGGGAACAGATGCACCGGCCGGCAATTCGTGCTCGAGCCGTCGGAACCCTCGTGCCGAACTGGATGCCGGAGCCCTCTGCTGGCTACTACTAGAGGCTGGGACATGATGAGGGCGGCTTATGTTGTGCTTACAGAGCCGCATTACTCGGTTTTGGCAGCAGTTTGGCGGGGTTGGCGGGGTACACAACGCTATCCCGACCCACTACAGCGAGAGGCATCAGTGGCATTGATTGAGATTCTAACCAGACCCGAAAACTAGCACTAACTGCACTAAACCAAGAAACGACTGCGCCGCGAAGCCGACCATGGCCGACCACAGCAGCGACACAGACCCGTACAGGACGATGGCCGTCACCGTACACAGACACACGAGCACCGAAAACACCCAGACCAGATGCTTGGCCTCGGCCGCCAGGGCGTTGCGGAACCTGTCGGGAGCCGCGAGCGGCGCCGCCAGCTGGACCAGCAGCCCCAGCAGCTGCAGCACGGCGCTGGACACGAGCGCCCAGAAGTCGGCGTCGAACCAGCCGCCGCGCCCGTCGTCCAGCTGCCGGAACCCGACGCACGCCGGCAGCAGCGCCAGCACCGTCACCGTCATCGACAGCCCCATCAGCGCCGCCATGGACGCGCCCTGGCCTGCTTCCGCAGAGGCCACGGCTACGGGTTGGGCGGCGGCATGGGCGCCGTGAGGCTTTTCGTCCTCTACTCGGGGTCTGGGCTCGTCGTCAGCGTGCGTGCGACCAGATGGGGCGTTCTGGGCTGGACTCACCGCCACACGTCTATCTCGGGATCCGTCAGCCGCTGGTTCTCTACGCCGCCCAGCCGCGAGTCTTTGTCCTTGACCAGCGTCCAGGCCTCAAAGTAGTGCGCCTCCTCGAGGGCGGTCAGCCGCCGTCTCAGCGCGTCCAGCATGTCCTGGTCCAGCAGGGTGCTGCCCGTTTCGTCGGCGTCGTCCCCGGCGGCCACGGCGGCGCGGACGCGGTCGCGCAGCAGCACGGCGCGCTCGACGACCTTGGCCAGGCGCAGCTCGGCCGACTGCAGGTTCGCGACGACGAGCGAGATGTACTCGCCCTGCGTGCCGGGCGCCTGCTCTAGCAGCATCCCTAGCGACAGCTCAAAAGCGCCGGCCAGGTCCTCGCGCATACGGCTATGCACGATGAGTTGTTCGTTCAGCTCGGCGATGCGGCCTAGCAGCATGCGCGGCCAGAACTTGGCCGCGTTGGTTTCGCGCAGGATCGAGCCCAGCTGCCGCTCCGTCAGCTCGCCGAGCGCGTCGTGGTCGTCGGCCTCTGCCCCGTCCACCACGTCGATGCCCGAGGCCGTCTTGGCCGACAGCTGCTTGTCGAGCCAGTCCGAGACGGGGTGGATGCCCTCGTACCGTCGCCGGAAGTGGTGGCGGATATTGGCGCGCTGGCTCTCGGACGACGTGCCCTTGGTCAGGAACAGCGTCGTTTCGAGGTCGAGGTTCAGCACGCAGTCGACGATGCGTCTCAGGTGCTGCAGGGCTTTTCTGTTCCGCGGGTCTGGGGCTGTTAGTCGCATCTCTGCCGTTCTGTGCGAAAGCCTTACAGATGTCTTGCAGCGCATCGGCCCGTCTGTCCCCTGTCCGCCTGCGCAGGCTGACGTTTGCTATTTTCGGGGCATCCGGGGCGTGCTGGATGTAGCCAAAGGCATTCTGCTTCGCCATGTCGGACATCAGTGTGCGTGTGCGAGCGATTCAGTGGTGTCCGTCTTTGAGGTATTCAGTCTGCGCTCCTTGCTTTGGAAAGTACAAGAAGGGCGAGACGCGAGTTTAAGTGAGGCGTTTCTGCCTGCTTGCGTCACCCGCCAGGCCTCCGGGACCGGACTCCGCCCAGCTGAGTGCCCGGTCAGCCTCACCTCCAAGCAGCTCTTGCTAGTGGCCAGTCACCACCCTATCATCTCGTTAGGCGCACTGGGACGCCAGTACGCCTCATTTTCAACCATGTGCGGAGCTGCTTCACGTGGCAGCCTACCGATGCCGGATACCCGATCTGGCCTACGCCTCACCTTGGTCATGCAGCCTACTAGACTCGCTCGCTCTACACGCCTTCACTACTAGGGGAGGCTTCTCCCAAAGCGTAAACACCTTGCAACGCTCAGTCCAGTCGGCCGACTGCGGGAGCAGCTCAAGGTCGAATTGCCAGAGCACCTTGGCCATGAGAAGACGCATCTCGTGGTTGGCCAGGCTGTAGCGTGTTAGCGAGGCTCGATTGCGGCCAGAAGATGAAGCCGGCGGCCAGACGAGACGCACCTCTGTCCGATGCAGTTCCGCGGCCCGATCTCAAAGGGCTCAAAGGCCTCCTTTTTATCGCGGTCGAATCCCGAGCCGGGAAGCCACCGCTCGGGGATGAAGGAGTCTGGGTCCTCAAAGTTGGCGGGCGAGTGGTAGGCGACGTAGTGGTAGACGCCAACGTGGGTCTAGCGCAGTCAGCAGACGGATACCAGACCAGAGACGAGGCAGGCCACTTACGCCACTGGGAATAAAGTCCCCGCAGATGATGCCGCCTTCCCGAGGCACCGCGCGCGCGCCACTGATGGGCAGGGGGAGGGAGCATGCGCATGCCCTCGCTGATGCAGGCTTTCAGGTACTCCAGCTGCGCCAGGGCCTCGAGCGTCATGTCACGCTCCGTCCCGAAGGCGCCGCGGACCTCGCGCACGAGCCGGCGCATGCGCTGGGGGCCCTGAGCAGCAGGTAGGTCAGCGCGCTCAGCAGCGTCGCCGACGTCTCGGCCCGCCCAGCACGAAGGCGGCGGCGTTGCTGTACATCTCGTGGCGCGTGAGCGGCGCCTTGCCGTCGGCCCCCAGGACCGGGTTCCACAGGTCCGGCTGGTCCGACGTCCGCTCCAGGCGCGCGTCGACGCGGTCGCGGACGAAGTGTATGTGCGAGTCGATGAGTACCACGGCCCGGGGTACTTGGAGAGCGGGTGCAGCCAGATGTAGTAGATGGCGCGGAGGACGAAGGCCGTGAAGAACTGGGACGTCAGCGGGGTCGTCATGGGAGTCGAGTAAACTCACCAGGCTGGTAAGGACAACCAGCACCTGCCAGGGCATCGGAACTGCACCAAGCCAAGCCATATTCGAGAGGTCAACGTGCAACTGTCCTGGATTCGAGGCTCTACGGATCTGGATGAGAAAGAGAAAGCCGGAGCGCAGACGGGCTTTTATCGTCACCTCCGTTCGATACACGTTATTGGCGGTTAAATCACTCCGCGGCCAGCAGCTGACAGACAGGCACCGTGCGGCTCGACCGACCACTAGCATGCCAGACGGACCGTTACACAGTATACGACGTAGCAGTCTGACTGCCCAGGCCTTGCTTCCCGTCTCAGCAGCTCGAGCACCCTCCGCCGCCAGAGCTGTCACCTCCATAGCTGGTACATCCTCCGCCGCCAGAGCTGTCACCTCCATAGCTGGTACAGCCTCCGCCGTCGCCAGAGCTTGAATTCCCTCCGCCGCAATCCCCTCCCGAGCCCCCCAAGTAGATGTATGTGGGCACGTAGGCGCTCGTGGGGTGGTATGATTGGCTGGGCGGGCTGTAGGTGCTGCGGGGGGCCTGGTCGGATGTGACGTTGAACCCGACTGGCTTCTTGCGTCGGTGCGCGCTGGCGGGCTGCACTGGCGGCTTTGCATCCCCTTCGGGGACGGTGGCCAGCCGGCGTGAGGTTGGTGCGGTCTTTTGGGCGGTTATGAAAACGGGTTCCTGGTCGGGACTTCTGGTGTTTTCGGCAGCCTCTTTGGCGGCCGCACTCTTCACAGCGGGCGCCCGCTTCCGCCACAGCCAAGCAGTCTGGCTCTGTGTTAGTCTGTGGCCTGCTGCGATGACACTGGCGGTGCGGCGGCTTACCGATAGATTGCAGCCCATTGTACTGTTGTCCTAGTCTGGGGTCTGTTCTTGATGCCGCTCGAATCCCAGAGCCATGGCATCGGCAACCAGACAGCCGTTTTATATCCCCGGCTCTCGACAGCTGGCCCGCCAGATGCTGAAGTGACACATTCCGTGGCGCAGGCAGCAAGGCCTCGGTGACAGGCACTAACCTAAACGGAGACCGACAGGCTGGAGACTCCACTGGCAACAACGACGCAGGCAGACATGCGACACGTGGTGTATTTGTGGGTTTGGGGCTATCACTGTCTTTCGAGCCCTCGGCTAAGCCTCATCCTCGCTTCAGCCGTGACCGACGGTCAGATTAGGAATATACACAGCCACCAACGCCAATCGCCAACCGTCCAGCCGCAGCCAAAACAGGTATCAAGATCCTGCTGTCGGTAAACACCCGCCCCGGCTCACAGCAGGGCAACAAGACCAGCGCCAAGCGCAGCAACCAGACCCGCCCCAGCCGTCGCACCACCCGCTGCGCCGCCTCCTGCAGGCGCCGAGGTGGTCGCCGCACCGCCCGACGTCGTCTGGCCCGGGGTGGTCGTAGCGTTGGTGGGCGACCGGCTGCTGGTCACGGGCAGGATGCTGACGTCGCTGGGCTCTGGCGCCGACGTCGGGCGCGGCGACGGCGTGCCGGTGGGAGGCGCGAGCGAGCTGCTGGACCCGCCGGCGAGCACATCCTCGCAGTACTTGTAGGTCCCGGGGAGTACTTGGGCTGCGGGGGTCAGCGGGCGGATGCAGACGCAGACATGACGGAAAAGGACGGAAAGGAAGGACAGCATACTCAGCGCAGTGTCGCTCCCGCAGGCCTGCAGCACGCAGGCGGTGCCGCTGTTGTAGATGGCCTCGAAGTTCGGCCGGTCGCAGATGCACTTGCCGTCTTGCTGCTGGCACTTTGTCGCCGACGTCACGCCGTCTTGCAGACACTTGAGCGCGCACGAGGGCACGTATTTGCTGATGTCCTGTGCCGCGACCAGCGTGGCCGCGGCGAGAAAGATGGTGAAGGTCTTCATTTTAGCGGAAGCCACGAATATCCGGCAAAGGAGCGGCGGTGACGAGCGAGAGCAGCGGACGTGACATTTATCAGTCGGCCAGGCGCCAGGCCGCGTGTAATCCCCGGCTTCTCGGTCCTTGTTTTCACCCCTGGATGAGCTCCCCACCCTGCTAACCCCTCGGGGCAGGTCGGACCAGTGGCGTCCCACCACCAGCCATGACGCCAACCCCTCAAGGCCGTCGGGTGCGCCGAGCGTTATTTTATTGGCCCGGGGCTTGGCCTTATTCCTCCGACTGACGGCATGGCAGGCCAGTGAGGTGACGGAACGACCATCGGCCGTGCTCCCCTCTCTTTAGCTTTGCCGACGGGATGGCAGCTCGATTCGGACAGCTGAGTGGTGCCGGCCAGGGGTCTGATTGGCCCTACCGCCCACGGTTGCATTTATCAGATGATCAGATAAAAGCCCTCAGTGGGCCGGGTGGCATCGAGGACGGAGCCGACGTCGGCCTCGTCCGTCTTGGGAAATGGCGGGCATGCCAGAAAGGCTTGATTCGATCTGATAAGCGCCCTGCCGCCTCGGCTGCGTGGAAAATTTGTGCTGATGCGTATCATCACGCCAGCCATCGTCGGTCAGCCCCAGGATCGAGAGAATCTGTCTGGTGAAAACGAGCCATGGCGACAGATATCGAACCACGCGACGGCACAGCCGACAAAATCGAAAAGACCCTACCGGACAATGTCTCGCTGCCGCCAAAGCCAGACGACGGCGTGTCGGCCGATGCGCAGGCCGGCGTCCAGGCCGTCGAGGCCACCACCATCGTCTGGGGCAAGTGGCATCTGGCGGCCGCCTACGGAATGTACGTCCTGCTGCCCGTCTGTAGCTGTACTCTGCTGACCAGTCAGAATATGGCTCATCTACTTCGTCACGTCGACCGAGGAGGTCGTCCTCCACACGTTCCAGCCCTTCATCACGAGCACATTTTCGGCACATCCGCTGACGGCCACGACGACGGTCATGTCGAGCATCTTTGGCGGCCTGACCAAGCTCGTCATCGCCAAGATCCTGGACACCTGGGGCCGGCCGCAGGGGCTGACGCTGACGCTGGTCATCTGGGTCGTCGGCATCGCCATGATGGCGGCATCGCAGGGGGTCGAGATGTACGCCACGGCCATGGTGTTTTCGACCGTGGGGTATGTTTTATTCGCCGGCTTCGCGCCCGCCACGCTCCGTATGAGAACATATGGGAAAGAGGCATGGCCTAATGCTAACCCAAAACAGTGCCCAGGGCGTCAGCTACTGCCTCACCATCTTCATCGCCGACACCTCGTCCCTCCGCAATCGAGGCCTGATGCTCGCCTTCGCCACGTCGCCCTACATCGTGACCACGTGGCTCGGCGGCCCCTGGGCCGACTCCATCCTGGCCGGCCCCGCGGGCTGGCGCTGGGGCGTCGGCACCTTTGCCATCCTGACCCCGGCCGTCGTCCTGCCGCTGTCCGGGCTCTTCCTCTGGAACCAGCGCCGCGCCCGCCGCCTCGGCCTCATCCCGCCCCGCAGCCGCCGACTGCCCGGCCTCGGCGACGTGCGCGCCTACTGCGTCGACGTCGACCTGGTCGGCATCGCGCTGCTGGCCGCCGGCATGGCGCTGACGCTGCTGGCGCTCAACATCTACCAGCTCCAGGCCGAGCGGTGGCGGTCGCCGCTCATCGTCTCGTTCCTGGTGTGCGGGCCGCTGCTGCTGGCGGCCTTCGCCGCCTGGGAGGCGCGCTGGGCGCCCGTCAAGTTCATCCCGATGCACCTGCTGACGGACCGCACCGTCTTCTTCGCGGGCGTGACGGTCCTCTTCGTCTTCTTCTCGTCGGCCGTGTGGAACAGCTGGTTCACGTCGATGCTGCTGGTGGCCTTCAACCAGCGCGTGTCGTCGACGACGTACATCACCAACATCTACCGCACCGGCTCGTGCCTGTCGGCCCTGGCCGTCGGCTACCTGATCCGGCGGTCGGGCCGGTTCCGGTGGGTGGCGCTGTGGTTCGGGCTGCCGCTGACCATGCTCGGCGTCGGGCTCATGATCCGCTTCCGCACCCCGGACGCGGCCGACTCGGTGGGCGGCGTCGTGGCCACGCAGGTGCTGGTCGCGCTGGCCGGCGGGCCGCTCGTGGTGGCGGCCGAGATGGCCATGATGGCGCCGCTGGACCACCAGCACGTCGCGGCCATCGTGGCCATCCTGGACCTGTTTGGCGGCCTGGGCACCGCGCTCGGCTCGACCGTGGCCACGGCCGTGTGGGCCAGCGTCTTCCCCGCCGCCCTGCGACGCCGCCTGCCCGCGGCCATGCTGCCGTCGGCCGACCGCATCTACAGCAGCATGTACTTCCAGCTGGGCTACGTCTGGGGCTCCCCGACGCGCATGGCCATCGCCTGGGCCTACGCCGACGCCCAGCAGTACATGCTCGTGGCCAGCCTGTGTCTGCTGGCCGTGGCCTGGCTTTCCGTCCTGCTCTGGCGCGACATTCGCGTGGACGAGCTCAAGCAGACCAAGGGCAACGTGGTATGATTGCAGCAAGGCAACGTGGTATAATTCGCCGCCGGGCAGGGCTGGTGCAATACCTAGTACCTAATTAGCAGCCGTGCGACGTCGGCATGTGTCCGTGAGTTTCGGCAGTGTACTGTGGGTATTTATATCTGCATGGCCTCCACGGCAGGGTTGGTGTCAAGACCCAGTGCGCATGATGGTGTGTCTGCGCTCGGGCCGAGGCCGACGAGTGCTAGAGCCAGAGGGAGTCCTACTCCGCAAACTCTAAGAATCCGGCCTACTGCATGCCCTTTACTCTTTGCCCCTGGAACTGAATCTGCGCCCGGACCGTCTCAGGAAATTTATAGAGTTCGCAGGGCTGGCGTGACCGAGTGGCCGGTTGGGTTATGCGACGTCCTGTGCTACTGTAATCAGCCCATGCTGTCTTGCCACGGCCCCACTGTCCCAGATACAGTAGATGAGCCCCTCGATGGACAGCTCGTACTGCACACCATGTGAAGATGCCCTCTGTCCCCACAGACATCTGTCAACATTTCAAGATTCGCTGCGACTTCCACATGCTAAGTCCATATTTCGAAAAGAAGAGGAGCCGCATAAACCCCATATCTCAAGTCACAGCCTTGTCGAGCACGCCGCTCCGAACGAGGACTTACGCTTAGATTGGTGGATTGCCCAAGCGCCCCATAACTGCCCTACGGACATTAAAAAATAACATTTTCTTGGCATCGCCGAGCTGACGTCGCTGGTCGGCAGCCTTGTATATACTTCCACGCTGGTTGGTAGCGGGCCCCTAGCAGCCTCATGCAAGGCATAACCGTAGCCCTTAGGCACGTCGCACTGCGAAGAAACCTTGATGACAGTCCGACCTCGACGTCGTGTCCTGGTGGGCCGAAGGAGAGGTCTATTCTCGCTAAGAGGCCGCGGTGTGCGCGTGCGCCGATAGATCCTGGGACCTATTACTGGCGATGCCGGTCATTTCGGTGCTGCTCGCGACGCGGTGACGCCGGCGCCCGGGGCGGTGTACTCGCCTGGTTGGCTAGAGTGGTAATCGTTACGGCATACCGTGTTATCCCGACGAGGTGAAAGTTTACATGCCACGTCTTTCTCCATCTGGCATCTGGCCGAGATGAGCTGGAGCAAGGGCGGTGTTGCCGAAGCCCCAATCCCAAAGACGCATGACAAACTCTCGCGTGTTCGAAAGGCAGTCCTTGGGTGGCATGTGTGTGAAGCCATCAGGGGCGATTGTTGCCACGGGACATGACACAGTTCACTTCTCCAGAGGCGGCTCTTCGCTGGGCCGGGGTGACGTGTACCGAAGCTGTCAGGCGTGAACGCTGTCAGGACGTCCTTTGAACGAGGCTCCGCGGACTGATGTTCCGGGCTGCCCGGAGAGGGCGCATGTGCCGGAGTAGTGACTGCCACCTACCTGGGTATAAAAACCGTCGCTGGCGCCGGTCGTGGCAGACGACTTTACTCTCACCACCACCATCTCATTTTTTTTTTAGTTTTCCTCTGCATCTCCTTCTGTTATTCCTTCTGTCATCTCCTTCTGTGATCTCATACTGTCCCCTATACGTACCACTTCTGGCACACCAAGATGCATATCAAGGTCGCCCACCTCACGGCCTTTGCGGCCCTCGCCATCCCGGTCTTGGCCGCGCCGCTCCACCCATCCACCGACCTCGCCCAGCCGGGCTCGCAGGACGTCCCGCTTCCACTAGGAAAGCGCGAGCCTGCTGGGAAGGAAGGGACCTCTAAGTTAGACGACCCAAAATTCAGGTACGGGGGCGCCTTGAAGGATAAAACGCCACCTAAACGCGGACCTCTAGAGAGGGGCAAGGACCAGCGCCTCCCCAGCCCCCCTAGAGGCGATGCGTCAGGTGCCCACCGCCTTCCGACCCCGGAGGAGGCCAGGGCCAAGCAAAAGGCCAAGGACAAGGGCAAAAACGGCAAGCGTTCGACCGACAGGCCCGAAGAGATTTTTAAGCGCGAGCCTGCTGGGAAGGAGGGGGAGACCCATAAGCTCCCGGATCCGCCCGCCGACAGCAAGTACTACGGAAAGTACTGGAGCGGTCATAAGCCGCCCAAAGGCGGAAAACAAGTACCTAACCCTAAGGCCGAGGCCCTCCCCCGCCCCGCCAGCCCCAAGAGAGGCGATACGTCGAATGCCCACCGCCTTCCGACCCCGGACGAGGCCAGGGCCAGGCAAAAGGGCAAGGGCAAGCGTTCGATCGAAGAGCTCAACGAGATAGTCAAGCGCGAGCCTTCTGGGAAGGAAGGGAAACCCTCTAAATTCGACGATCCTAAATTCAGGTACGGGGGGGCCTTGAAGGATAAAACACCACCTAAACGCGGACCTCTAGAGAGGGGCAAGGACCAGCGCCTCCCCAGCCCCCCTAGAGGCGATGCGTCAGGTGCCTACCGCCTTCCGACCCCGGAGGAGGCCAGGGCCAAGCAAAAGGCCAAGGACAAGGGCAAGAACGGCAAGCGTTCGACCGATGAGGCCATCTAAGCCTCTGGCTCCGCGCAGGTTTTTTTTGGTCACGGCGTTGCGAGTTTCCGATTCCGCAGCTCTCTCTTTCTGATCCCGCACTTGCTGGCGTTGTTTGGAGGAGGCCTTCAGTCTCCGAGATTCCGCCGGCGTGGGGATACGGCTGAGCAGCCGATGAGTCTCTGGATTTTGCAGGTTTCGCCGAGGCAAATCTAGTCTTTGGATTTCGCAATCGTCGCGGCGTGTGGTTGGAGGCGATGTTATGGGTTTCTTGGCGGTTTCCCGGGTCATAGACGGTGGTTAGAGTGTTTTCTGGGGCGTTGGCATCTTGCTGTGCAGTCAATATATCTTGGTGTCTGCCGTTCTGATCCGTCCGATGCGTGACTGTGGACTTGTGCCGGCTTTGGGTTTCGCGGACCGCGCCGATGCTGTGAGAGATATAACACTGGGATTAGCTAGAGCACACGGCTTCACCGTCCAGCGCAATAGTCGACTCAGGCAAGGTCGGTACTGATTTATTGTCTAACTGGTCCGACCCCATGTATCCCACTCCAAACATCCCCTAGTATCCCATCCAGACAAGCTACTGAAACTTCTCCGTCCCCGGGACGATGGTGCCGTTGCGCACAGCGGCAACGTGGCCGGCGGCGATGCGCCCGTAGGCCGGGTACCACTTGTTGAGGTAGGGCAGCACCTCGACGGCGCCCGGGGTGTTGCGCCAGTCGCGCATCAGGTCGCACACGATGCTGAAGAGCGACACGATCTGGACGCCGGCGCGGGCCATGCGGTCGTTGGACACGTCGCGGATCAGCTCCGTGGTCGTGCCCGAGGCCTCGACGTTGGCCCAGACCGAGTAGCCGGCGTCGCGCAGCGAGAGGGCGGCGAACGTGGTGCACACGTCGGTCACGATGCCGGCGAGGATGACCTGCTTCTTGCCCGTGGCCTGGACGGCCGCCCGGAACTCGGCGTTGTCCCACGCGTCGACCTCGCCGTTGCGCTTGACCACCGCCACGTCGGGGTACATGTCGAGGATCTCCTTGGCCATGGGGCCGTTGGGGCCCGTCTCGGCCGACGTGGTCATGACGACGGGCAGGTTGAAGACCTTGCCGAGCGCCGCGTGCGCCAGCATGGCGTTGTTGTACAGCGTCGCGTCGAAGTCGCGCGCCAGGTTGTACAGCCCGACCTGGAGGTCCAGGATCACGAGCATCGAGTCGTTCTTGTTGATGCGCTCGAACGGGAAGGCTGCGGGGGTCAGTCTGGCTGCGACGCGGATTTGGGCTCTGACGGATTCGGGCTCTTACAGTCGGCGCTGACCATGGAGGCCGCAAAGAGGGTCACGGCCGTGAAGGCGGTCTTCATGTTGAACTGCATGGCTGCGGTGGCTTGGGAGAGGCTTTGCAGGACGGACTCGATGATGAGAGGCGGGAGACGAGGCGCTGGCGGGTGAAGAGAGATCCGAGCAGTTCATGATGGCGAGGTCGTCGTCCCTTTATAGCAGCTCGAGACGATGGCCGTCCGGTGGCGGCTAGAGCCCTGCCGACGTGCAAGCCGAAAGCATTGATGCGGCTCCCGACTGACGATCACCCAAGAGTGTCCAGCCACGAGGACCATCAAGATGAGTGCCAAGATTCGCCGGGCCCTGTGAAATTTCTGCATCACGGTGAGCCACTCGATCTGCAGCGCCGCGTCGGCGGCTCGGCGAGGTCGCCGGCTGCTTATTAAGTCTGGCCGTGACAGGGTACTGAGAACAAGCCGACTTGGCGTTGCGGTCAGAACCGTCCTTCTATCCTTGCCGTCTGGGTAGGGAAGGTGAGCTCGGCTGCCACGGCATCTCCCTGATGCCCTGCCCTGGTGCTCCCTGATTTCCTCAAGCGCAGTCGACGCCAGATCTAGTGGCAGCCCCGGCGGACTGCCAGTGGAGTGACAGGGACCCCACTGCGCCAAGAGACGAGCGGTCAGGCATCAAGCCTCTTGAGCGCAGAACCCAATTACCAACGATTATCAACAGGTGGCGTGTGGTGTCGTGCCCAGCATCGGTCCCGACAATATGGCTCTGTGGGGAGATTCTCTTCGATGGCGTTTGTGAGGATTTGATGGGCATTGGTAAAGCCACCCGGGTTTCTCCATATCGGTGCTGCTGCGGTGGACCTGGTGCTGATTCAGCCCCTCTAAGCGACCTGGCCAAGACAGCAGTTTGTTGCCCCGTGGGGTCAACCGAATTTTTGGCTCGGGCTATCTCTCTCGGAATCATGATGACTTCACGCCGCGGGGGCGAGTGTTGGCCCTGTTCAGTCCGGTACATCCACGGCAAGGCTATCCATCTTGTGATCTCGATACTTTTTCTCGCCGGCGGGCCGATGGG
>PYSR01000248.1:0-43916 GCA_003049425.1 Magnaporthiopsis incrustans
TACAATATTTATACCTACCTTATACCTACCCTGCATTATTATTATACTTGCATAACTTCCCCTTACAATCAGCATTGATCCCAACAAATGGCTTAAAATTACCTTTAAAATTTTAATTATTAAAAGTATCCTTTTATTTATTAACGTGCAAAAAAGGTGCAAAAAAGCTAAAGCTTTTACTGCTTTAACCTAAAAAATAAATAAGGTCGGTAAAGGATTATTTCCCGATATAATAAGAACTTGGTTCACGATCGGGGTGGTTTTAACGATTACGTACGGATTTTAACCCCTTTAAAAAAGGTCCTTAAACAGGGTAAAAAAAGGCACGCTTTAAACGCTTGAAAAAGCCACCCTTTTTATTTTTAAAGCATTTACACCAGCCTGGAAAACGTCCCTAGCGCCGGTCCGGTACTGGGCCGCCGGGTTTATCCTGGAAAAAACCTGGGGCCGGAAGCTCGAAAGGGCCGTAAACAGGCTATATGCGCTTCCAGCGGGCCACCCGGTCGTGTACAAACTAGCTAACGCTATTAACACGCAACTTTTAAGGCTTAAGGATAGCGCCCCAAATAAAACCTTAGCACGGTAGGACCCTGTCCTTTTAAAAGCCTTGGCCACGGCCACGCTTTTTGGATTGCAATCCCGGCCGGTTAAAAGTAAAAGACCTAAAAGGGACCCCGGGCCCCGGCTTGTTAAAGCGGATCCCGTTAAATAATAGGAGGCCCATAAGCCCAATTTTATAGCCCACGTTAATTGGAACCCGGCTAGGTTCTGGGTAAATTAGGCAGTAATAAATAAAAGCAAAGCCTATATATTTTTAGCTAAAAGCACCAGCCATAGCAATTTCCAAGCTTATTATAAAAGGTTTAAACACGTTTAAAAACCATATCACGATTGCATTTACGGCTTGCTAAAGGCGGTGGGTTATATAAAAAATTATAAATTTAAAAGGGCCCTAGCCCCATGGTTTAAACATAACCCCCCGGCCCTGAGCAAAAAAAAATTAATATAATGCTAAAAGGAAAAAACGCTATAATTTGTACACGGGTTAAAAAAGCATTAAAAAATAAATGCTATACAGGTTATATTTGCCATGCGCGAGGGTGTTAAAATCATGGGCGCCCCCCAGGCGGATCCAGGAAATTTAAACGTTAAAGAGGAATTTCCGGTAACGGAATCAGGGAAATTAAAATAGGGGCTATTAAACCCAAATAAATAATAAAAGAACGGGACAGGGGTTTTACAATTGCCCCATGGTTATAACTTTCCCTTGTACTTAAACCTTCAAAGCTCAACCTTCCCTCCTTTTTATACTTTCTTCCTTGCGCCAACCAATGGGAGGCCAGGGATTGGAAGTTAAAGCGAAAATCTCGAGCAGATCTGGTTAATCTGTAGCATAATACAGCATCGTCAAGAATAATCCTTAACCCGTACAACGAGCGCGCCCGTCCTGGCCAGCGCGCCGCCCCCAAAATGATCTCCCAAACAATTATCGCCAAACAGCTGCAGAAGCTGTTTAAAAAACACGCCGAAAAGGCGAAAGCGCGCCATGAGGTCGCCATGGCCGTTTTTTAAGCCTCCTCGGAGGCCGTGATCCCACTTCAAACCCCCGCCTAAAGGCGGGCCGGCGAGGAGCTCCTTAAAGAACTTTATCAAGTTTTTCTGGGCAAAGCCCAAAAACACGGTAAAAAACCGACGGGGGAACCCTCCCCTCCCTTAACCCCCCGGGCAGCAACAACGCTGCCCAACCCACCCCTATAAGCCGTAGCCCCGGCCAATAAAACGGCACCACCGCTAGCCAGTTACGCGGCCGCGGCAAAGATAAAGGCCCCACAGGATTAGCAACCAGTTTAAAATAAAAAGACCGCGAAGGCCCAGGCTGTTGCCCGGATCCCGGCAATCCCCAGCCAACGGGTTAAACCCTTGAAACGGGTGTTCTTTCGCCTTCCCGCCAACTATCCCCTTTGAACCGTGCAGCCGGAAACCCTTATGGCCTTTATAAAGGGCAAATAATAGGGCGTTTAAAACGGCCTTATCACGCAAGCTTATAAAGTTCGCTCCGGCTGGGCCGTGGTAATAACGTTCCCAGCCGCCAGGGTAATCCTTGTTAAAGCTGCCAAGAAAAATGGCCATTTGGCCAAGCTTAAGGAAAAAACGGTGGCTTATTTCGTTGGGGGAATTCCCGAAAAGTACGCCGATAAAACTGGCGCGGTCGTTCCGGTTACCGCGGAAATGGTCGCAAGGGAAGCATTTAAGCACACGGGCCAATTGGTTAAAGCTATTCCGGGTAAAAGGCCCGGAAATTACATAATTACGGTCCAAAGGGAAACAAGGCCGTTTAAAATCCTTGGGTTAAACTTATTTAAGTTAATTTAATAAAAGGTGCGCCTGGAAACGTGCAACCGATACTTTGGCCTGCATAACGAAAAAAAGTGCAAAAGCTCCCGCCGCTGCCTATAATGCGGCGCCGTAACAGGTTAAAAGGCCTGCCAGCACCCGAACCCCCCCCCCCAGTGCCCAGGGTGCCTGGGACCCTATTAACCCGAACATTAAGGCTGCCCAGTGTGGCCCAAAGTGATTAATAACCAGGTCGTTCGCTTAACGGCCATTTAACGTAAAGGGTTCCGGGCGGCGGGCCGCCTGAAGTACAAAAAGGCCAGGGCGCCCCCACCGCCGGCCGCCCCAATAAAGTCCACACTTATAAAAATTAACCTAATTAACCTTAAAAGGATTAATACACCCCCCCCCCCCCCCCCCNGAAACCCCAGCCCGCCGTTCGGAAAAACCGGTAATCCCGAAAAATAAACTTCCCACGAAAAAAAGGTCGCCAACCCCCGGAAAAAGCGCCCCAGGGACATTTACCCTGGGAACAAGCATTAATAAAGGTAAAAAGGTTACCATTTTAATTCCCAGCAGCCCGTTTAATTCGAACGGCCCGGAAAGCCTTTTATTCGCCCCGACCCTAAAGCCACCTGGCTACCGGTTCCTTGCGGCGAAGGCCAAGGCCGAATAAATAGCACGCAAGCTGTTCCCGCCCAAGCCCAATAAAGGTAAAGCCCCATGAACGTCGCTATTTCCGGTTTAAAAGGTAGCAACGCCAGCCGTTACCCTAAAGGCGAACGCCTTTTTAAACCCTTTTAAGCTCGAGAACCCTTTTATATAACAGGTTTAACGAACCATTTAAATTGCCGGGGAAATTGCCAGTTTCATTTCCGAATAAAAAAAGGCCAACCTTAAAAAGGGCGTTAAAGCGATGGCGGGTTACGACTGGCACCTGTTCGAGGAAGGTATAAGGAAGGGTTCGGTTCGGGTGAACCATTTAAGGCCCCACGGAGATCCATGGGGCATAAAGCTTACCAGTTTCGTTATACAAACCTGTTAAAACCAGCCGGCCCGGGCCGGTTAAATGATTAAAAGCCTTAAGCTTTTATTTAAAAAAAAGGATTTTAAGTTAATGGCGACCTATAAAACCCGCAACGCTTTCCGCGAAAAATTAAAATTTAATTCAACGGTAAAGCCATAAAGCTGGGTTTTAAAACCGGAACAACTAAAAGCTTTTAAAAAGGCGGTTATTTAAAAAGCAATTAATCAGGACATTCCAATTTAAGCAGTTTGTAAAATTGCCAGGGAATGGGCGGTGCACGCCTTTACCTGGGACACGGCCACCAACTAATTACGGCACGGGCTGGGCCTATCGGGCCCCCTCGCCGCGCTTAACATTTAAACTAAAAGCCTAGTAGCCACCCTCGCCGCGGTTAAAGCCGGGATAAAATGGGGCAACCTTTACGGTAAATTTACCGCCGGCCCATTCGGTTTTAAGTATACCAGGTGCGTTTTAGCTATGGCCACGGAACTTATCCCATTTTTAAAAAATAAAATTTAGGATTATATTCGGCAATGCCCGGGGTGGCCTTGCGGTTATAAACGGGCTTTTATAAAAAGGAGCGCAAATAAAAGCGCTTATAGTTTGCGTTGCGGAACCGTACCGGTATAATAACCGATTTCGCAAGGCCCCCGGATAGCATTTCGCGGTAAAAAAAACTAAAAGCTGCAAAATAACGTGCTACATTAACGATAAGGTTCGGGGCTGGAACCTGAAGCATAGCTTTAAATTTTATATAATTTTAATAAAATTTAAAAACATTATTATAATAACTATTTACTGGCACTCCCACGATATTAAAACGGTTAATGCTATTAACTTTTTATATAACCTTTAATATATTAACCGTTTAATGGTTGGAAATTTTAACACCCATTATTTTAATTAAAGCACGGGAACCCAAATAACGAAACGGGGCAAAAATTTGCTAAAATGAACCCAAGGAAAAGGATTATCCCTATTTAACCAGCCCTGGGTTCGCACCCACGTTTACGGGGGCACCATTAACCTAGCGTTTAGCTTAAAAGGGGCACGGGCCAAAAAAGGCTATTTCGTTAACGATTACTGGTTTTTGGAACTGATAGTCCCGGCATTAACCAGGATGGCATAAACCCCAGTAACCTATTTCCCCCCGGAGAACTGGGACCGCACGGCGAAGCTGGTAGCCAAAACCCTTGGGAATTGCCCCCCGGCCGCCACGGAACCTAGCCAGCTAAAGGACCAGGCGTGGCAAATTTTTAACGCCCTCCAGGCCGCGGTTCGTGCTTTCGGAATCCGCCCCAGCCGCCGCCAGGGCGCCAGGTGGTAAACCTTAAAATTAAACGCTTTAAAGGACATTAACCCAGCCAAGTTTAAAAAAAAATGTTTTAAAGCCCGACGGGCTTATTACCAGGTAATAATTTAAAATTCCGGCCCTAACGAACTGGGCCTAATTTTTAAATGGAAAAAACCGGCAAGTAACCGGGCCCTAAAAGCCTTTCGGGTCCAGGGCCGAAAGGTTAAATCCAAGGAACAAATGGCTGCGGCCATAGCGGCGGCCGCGTTTTTAAAATTAACAATAAACGCCCCGGTCGTCCCGGCCGGAGGTAAAAAAGTAAAATAAAAGGCCGCTAACCGGATAACCGCCCCCTTAAACTTTAAAAAGGTTTAAAAAGCCTATTTAATTAAAAAGTTTACCATCCCGGAATTAAACGGGGTAATTACCCAAACCTTTTGCAAATTTTAATCCATTACTTTGGGCTAATATTTAACCAACATTTGCATAGGGGCGATCCGTTTTAACCATTTCCTTAAAGCTTGGAAAAATGCCAACGTGGTTATTTTAAAAAAGCCAGGCCGGGATTCCACCATTACCGGCGGGTGGTAATTAATTATATTATTATTTACCTTTAGCAAGGGTTTAAAAAAATTAATGCAGCAAAAAATAACCGTTGCCGTTATGGTTGGGGGGGTTTTACCCTTAAACATGGCAGGGTTAATTTTTAACAGGTCCGTTTAAAACCTTATGGCCAGCCTCGTATGCGATACAAACGCGGCCCGTAAAGTAAAAAGATACGGCCTGCTGGCAATTTTTAACGTTAAATCCGCGTTCTTTTTAATTAGCCAGGCAACGCTAGTTACCGCCTTTTAAACCCAGGAATGGCACCCAAAAACAATTGCCCTAGCTAAATCCTTTATATCGGACAGGATTTACCAATTTACTTGGCACCATAAAAAGTTCCATAATGAAAACGGGCTTTTACAGGGGTTTCCGTGGTTCCCAGTCCTACTTACCCTTATCCTGGCATCAATTATTAAAAACAGGACCCCGTTACCGCAGGATAGCACCTTTATATATATAAACGACATCGCCCAATTTATTATAAATTTTTCCTTTAGGGCCGCGCTTAACAGGGCCATTAAAAGGGCCGAAAAGCTTAAGCTGGATCTTGTAAACGCCGGGTTAACCCTAGACCCCGGTAAAATAAAACTCCTGTACACCCCCCCGGGCGGTACGGGCACAAGGAAAAGGATTTTCCCAATCCCCCAGCGAAATATAATGGTATAAAATTAAAAGGTTAAAATAAAAAACCAGGTTACCTGGCTCGGGGTGATCCTTTGCCCGATAATAAATAAAGGCCTTAATTTGTTAATTAATATGCACCATAGGGCTAAAAAAATTAAAGGACTTAAAGCTTTAACCGTTAAAATAAACAGGGTTATTAAAAGGTTTTTTCCAAATATAGCCAGGACGTGATTTATAACGGGGATCCTTCCCACATTAACGTACGGCTTGTGGCCTTTTTGCAAGAGCCTTTATAACGCAAAAAAGCGCGGCGTTTTTTAAAAATTGGAGGCAACCATTAAAAAACCCCTTAAAAGCTTTACCCCGGCGTAAAAAACATTCCCTCGAGAAATCCGGTACTGGGCCATAAGGTTCTTCCCGGAAAAGACCTGGGGCAAAAAGCTAAAAAGGGCAGCCAGTAAATTGCATACGCTCCCGGCAAACCATCCGGTTAATTATAAACTGCGCAACACCCAGGGGTTTAAATTATCGTGGCTAGCAAAAAACGCCCCGGATAAAACCGGAATAACGCAGGACCCAGTCCCCCCGAAGGGCAAAAAAACGGCCCTATTTTTCGGACTTACCCCGAAATTAAAAAAGAAACAGCGCCTAAGGGGCGACCCAGGACCTTGCCTCCCCCAGGCGGACCCGGTCGCGTGGTGGGAGGCCAATAAACCATACAGCTTTCGCAACGTTAACTGGAACTAATTAAGGTTTTGGGTAAATTGAGCGGTTACCGACCGCGGCGAAGCACACATTTTCCTAGCCGAAGGGTTGGGACACGGGAATTTCCTGGAGTACCATTAAAGGTTCAGGCACAGGTGGAAACCCCGCTGGGACTGCGCTTGCGGGCTTTCCCAACGGGTCGGCCATATAAAGAAGTGCAAGCTTCGAAAAGTCCCGGCATAATGGGCAAAAAGATTGCCCCCGGCGCCCACCCGGGCAAAAGCCGAGTGGCAATTGCGAGGCAAAAACGCTGTGGTTCGCGCACAGGTTAAAAGGGCAGTTAGGGCAACCGGCGTCCGTTAAGTTATAATCGTTTCGCGCGACGGCGTTAAAAGCGTGGGAACTCCGCGTGCGGAGGACCCGGGGAACTTAAACGCAAAAAAGGACCTCCCGGTCGTTGCACCGATAGGGCTGGAATAAAGGGGCACAGGACCTAAACGAAAGAAGAAGATTAGAGATAGGGGTTTTACAGTTGCCCCGTGGTTATAACTTTCCCCTGTAGAACTAGCACTTTAGAGCCGGCGAAATGCGGCCATATAGATTTGCCAAGCTGACGTCGCAGGCACGTTTGAGATCCGTAGTGGCGGATGCCAGGCGGCGCGAGCGCCAAGGCGCCTGCGCCAACGGCACAGACGTTAATACGATTATTATTATTATTAAACCTTTAGAGCCGGCGCAATGCGGTTATATAGAAATGCCCTGCCGCCGTTACGGGCACGTTTAAAATCCGCTGTGGCGGATGCCGGGCGGCACAGGCACCAGGGTGCCCGTGCCAGGCACGGACGTTAATTCGATCTCTTTCTCTCTCTTCCCAACCCTTCCTCTTGGCCCTGTGGCTGTTTGTAACACGGATATGTTAAAATAATGCTAAGGTTATGCATTGCATTACCTACCCTGTGCTTACCTTGTACAAATGGTGGCTAGGCGCCGTCCTTTCCGTTGCTGCACTTACCTTGTAACGATTGGCAAGCAGGGTGCAGCGCTCCTTTTAGGGGGCTTTAACGCTCGTTTTAAAAGGGGCTTTAAGCTTAATTACAGTGCTGCACTTGCTGGACAAGCCTGTAAGGTGCCCTTAACGCTTTAATTAATTAATGCTTTTAACGGCCCGTTAGTAAGGTCGCTAGTCACTTACCTTGCAGTAGTCTCCTTTAGCAAATTAAAAAAAAAACGATTAAGTTAAATTAATTAGCCCAACACGGAAATGGCGTTAATGGCCGTGGGTTGGTTTTTTAATTTTCGCATATAAAATAATTTTTTAAAAATAGTGTTAAAAATAACTACTGCATGTACTAGGGTACCTTACCCTGTACCCTTACCTGTTAGGGTAAATTTATGTAATTAATTTAAAGCTAAGGCATTAACCTAGCTTACCTTGTACTACTTTTTTATTAAAGGGTTGGTTAAATTAACCACCTTGCAAGGGTTGGGTTAATACAAATCATTTACCTTGCAAGGCAGCCACGCAAGTGAACCGCTCCCACGATTAAGTTAAATTTATCGGCTTAACGTAAAGATGGCTTTGGTGGCCGTGGGTTGATTTTTTGTAAACCTTATATAAAATAATTTTTCGGAAGGCCGTTAAGGCACCGGAACCCCCGCCCGCGCAAATCCCGCGGTATTAATGTCGGAGGATGTATAAGGGATTAAAGTTGGCTACCCTTACTAAGAAATAACAAGCCTGTAACCCACAGCTTACTTGGGGGCCCTGCACTGCGCTGACAGTGCATTGCAGGGCCCAACCCCAACTGAACGTGCACCCGTCGGTCCTTGTGATAAGCGCTATGCACTCTGTGCACCCGCTATATTTTAACAATATTTTTTATAAAAAATAAACCCTATCCCTTTTATAAAAATCGGTCCCTTGATTTTTTTTCTTGTTAATTTAAATGGTTATACGGTATCGTATTTATTCCAATTTTTCCTGGAATTAAACGTGTAGTTTAATTATTTTTATAACTTAAAGCTTTATTACTAACGTATTTATCCCTTTCCTGGGTTCCTTATACGCTATAGGCGTAAACCCGTGGTTTGTAAAAAACGGAATTATTTTTATATTTTTTTAAATTAAATTGTTATAAGCGAATTGGGCCATGGAAAATAATTGTACCCAGTTATTTTATTTATAATTAATATAATTGTATAAATATTATTTTATAGTTTGGTTCGTCCGTTTTATTTATCCGTTTATTTTAAGGTAATAAGCTGTTAATAAGACGTGTTTTATCCCGAATTTAACCGTTAAACCCTTTTAAAACTTGCTTATAAACAGCTTGTTTTTATTTGTAATAGTACGGTCCGGCGTTCCGTATTTCGCAATCACGTTTTTAATAAAAACGTATGTTAATTCCGTGGCATTACTCCTTTTTTTTGTAAAATAAAAACAGGGTATATTTTATAAGCTTATTTATTATTATTAAAATATTATTTTATTAAACGTTTATTAAAAGCCTTTGTAATTTAAAAAGTTTAATTATAAAATTTATTATAATTTTTTACCATGTTTAATTAGGCGCGTTTAATAATTAAAATAATTTATAAGGTTTATATTTATTAGCTTTATTTTTTTACAGCTTTTATAATTTTTAATTGCTTTTTAAACCCTGCTTTAAATTTTTTAAAACCCGTGGTATTATTATAACCGTTTTTAAATTTTTACCATTTTTTAGTAATTATGGGCCAACAGCCCATGGATTTTTAAAATCCTTTTAAAGGTTCATTTTTTTAAATAATAGTTCGTGCTAGCACCTGTTATGCTGGTACTAACGACCCGTTTAACCTTTTTGCCAGGATTGTATAGGCTTTTAATGGTATATTAATTTAATAATTGGGTTTTTAGTTAAAAGCATTCGTTTTCCTGTTTTTTAACCTTTTTTATACCACGATACGCATATTATAATTTTACAAGTATTAATTTTAACGAATTTATTACTTATTTAAAATTTATTTAATAATGAATTATGCAAGGTTTTTATAATTTATAAAAATTACCATTTAATAATTAGCATCGCATAAATATACCTTTTATTTTTTTAAAGCTTTAATAATTGCTAAAAGCTTTTTATTATAAATTTGGTAATTAACCATTAATTTATTTAATTTTTATAAAAAAAGACACACGGCTGCAATTTTCCTTAATCGTTCCGTTATTTTAATTACCCGCTAATGGTAAAATTTAATAAATCCGTTTCGATTTTAAAAGGGTTTTTCGTGTTTAGCGCTATAAGTACCGGTTTTTAGGCCATTACATCTTTTAATTTCTTAAAAGTCGTTTATTTTTATTTTTTTTACAATAAAATTTAATATTAATTTTAGTAAAATTCGTAAATGGTATGGCCTTGCCGTTAAAATTTTAAATAAATTGTTGGTAAAAGTTTAAAATTTTTAAAAAACCTCGTACTTTTTTAACGTTAATTGGTTTAAGCCATTTTTTAATTGCTTGTACCTTTTTAAATTCCATTTATATTTTTTAATATAATTATATAATTTAAAATAACCATTTTTTGTATAAATTATATACATTTTTTTGGGTTTAATAAAAGCTTTACGTTTAATAATTTTTATAAAATTTTATAAACGTGCTCCTTATATTTTTTTTAATTTTGGAAAAAGTTAAAATGTTATTAAAATACGTAAAAACGAAAATGTTTAAATATTTCCGTAATATATATTTAATTATTTGCTAAAAGGTTAATACGGCATTAATAAATTTAAAGCTTATTATTAATAACTTATATAAATTTAAATAGGTTTAAAAAGCAATTTTCCATTCGTTTTTTTCTTTAATTTTTAACAGGCCGTAAATTTTAAATAAATTTAAAACCGTGAACCATTTACCTTTATTAAGCTTATTTTATAACTTATTAATTAGCGGTAAAGGATATTAATCTTTTATTATTTGCTCGTTTAATAAACGATAATTAATACATATCCGTTTTTTCCGTTTTTTTAAGGATAAATATAATTTTATACCCTATAAAAAATTTAACGATTAAATAAGGCTAAACTTTAAATCTTTTTTCAATTATTGCTTTAGTAATTTTTATCGTTTGGGATTTAAAAGGTACAGCTTTTAATAACTAAATTTTACCCCTTTTTCCAATTTAATTTTATAATTATATGGTTCGTATTTAGGTAATCTTATTTTTAGGTGCGGTTTAAATAATTTTTAATACCTGTGGTATTCCGGTAGCATTTTAACCGACGTAATTAATATTTATTATAGCAAATTTAATTTAATTGGGTTTAAATTATATAATATCGATATCTCGGGTTAATTGCCATGTTTTACTACCGTTATAATTACCCTTTTTAGCTTTAGCTGCTTGTTATTTGAAGCCCGTGGCTGTTAGGCTTTTTTAATTTTTAATGCCTTTTTTTATTAAATTTTCTTTAAAACCCAATTTATCAGTGGATTTTCCTGCTTAAGCTGGGGGAATTTTAAAATTAAATCCTTTCCCCCAATTTTTATAAGGTTAAAAATAATTAAATAAATTTGCCCTTAAAATTAAATTTTAAAATAATTAATTTTAATATTAATTTACCCTTTATTATAAATAACCGGCTTTTTTACAGTTTTAAAACCGTATGGTTTTTATTTCCGATACATTGGTATGCCATATTTTTTTACGGTTTTTAACGAAAAATAATTTCCTGTTACTTTGCAATCAATTATTACTATCAACCGCCGCCTTTTTTACCGGATTATTTTTTTAATTTGGAACGGGTGCTTAATAATTGTTGCTAATAGGATTTTTATTAGTTATTTATATCCTTTTTAAGCTTTTTTTTAAATGGCTTTCTTAATTTTTTATCATAAGGTACTTTATGCATTTACATATTCCCAGCCGATATCCCGAAATTTATACGGGTTTTTTCAGGTATGGGATGCTTTTAGCCCAGTACCGGGCCTTTTATTTCGCATATCGTTTGCAATCGTTCTTTTTACAGGCGTAATAAGGTATTAACCTTTACATATATGCTATAAAATATTTAATTCCTGGTATAAACATTACCTTATTTTAATTGGGATTTTGCAATACAATTTACCATTTAAGTAGCTGTGATTATTAATAAAGGTTTTACCGGGGCTTAAATTCCTTACGTTAAAAAAAAAAATTTTATTTAAATAATTAAAGCATTTATCATTTAAGCATTTAGTTTAAAATAAATTACCATAGCTTTTATATGCTTTATTTAGCACTGGATGGTTTTTTATTTCGTACTGGTAGTTTTAGGGGCTTTTTTTGCACCAGTACGGCGTAACGCAAATTTTTACTCCGTAATAAATAACGGTTTGGTTATCCCGTTCCCAGTTTAAAAATTAATTTTTATTTTTTATAGCTGGATTTATAGCATATAATTTCCCGTGCTTTTCGAGCCATTTTTTTTGAAAAAAAGTAGGTTGGCACCTTATGTACGTATATATATATCTTTTTATTAAGTATTTTAAAGTATTAAAATTTTTATTTACCGGGTACATAATAAATGCCCTTTTTAGGTTTAGCGTTATAAAATAACGTGCGTGGGTTCCGTTGGGTCCTGCCTTGCAAGCCTTTTAAAACCTTTTAAGGTTGATATTTTTTTTTTAACCTTGGTATCGGAAACCCCTTGGGCCTTCGTTAGGTCCGGGCCTTTTAATTTTTCCGCTATTTGCCAGTTTAATTTTTCGAGCTCGGTAACGGTTGAAATTCTGTCGGATCAGTACAATTTTAACCCGGCATTTTATAAACGTTCAGGTTCTTTCGATTCGTTGGGTTACGCGTTAATAAAGTTTAATTAGCTTATTTATTTAATGGTTGCAACCCGTTGCTTAAATTACCAGGAATTTTAACCGGAACCCTTTTTATTTAATTTATGCATGATATATTTTTTATTGTAGCAATAAATTTAATTAAACAATATTTTAAAATATAAATCCTTTTTTAAATCCTTTTAAATATTTAAAAATTAAATGGCTGCAATTTATTGGTTTTTTTAAAAACAATTTTTTTATACATTCCTCCTATTTATATTTAAAGCATTTCCCGTCCTTATCATTTTTGTCACGGTACGATCCCTTATAAGGACCATGCACGGTTGTAGTCCCAGTTACAATAACGTTCCTTTTTTGCCTTGGTGTAACGGGTACAACGCTGGTCTTGTCCCGTGACAATTTTCCCATTTAAATTATTATTTCCCTTGCTATGGGTGTATGGCTCCAGCCGTAAAATTTATAGGTTTTAAATATGTGCCATGTAACGTTAATTATTACGGTTTGCCTTTTTTATTTTTTAGCTAATTATTTTACGTTATAGGTTTAAGCTGCTGGGTTTTTTTTATATTATCGTTCGTATAATCGGTTGTTAATATAAATTGCTATAGTAACGTATTTTTTAAATTTTTTAAAACGGTTAACCTTGGCCAATTTATTTTTAATTTTATCGTTTAATTTTTAATAAAATTGGGTTATTTTGGTTTTTTTAATTAATTAAGTTTATTAACCAGGCGCTAATAGTTAGCGGTATATTTAAAACATGCTCCTTTTTAATAAAGCGCGAGCAGCTTTTTTTTGCCACTCGTTTTTTATTTACATAACCGAATATTTTTTAAGGTTTTTACCAAATGGGTTAAAACTGGCAAAGGTTAATTTAATTTTTTTGCTGGGTTTATTATAATTTTTAAAATAATTTTTTTATATACAGTAACGTGACAAAAGTCTGTTCCACTTGCCCCACCCCTTTTAAAAATCGCGTCGTGTCTTTAACGCGACACCCAGACTGTACTATATTCAATCGCCTACTGCAAGCCTAAATGGCGGCCCCTATCCGTCATTTTGGTGCCGTTATAAGCGGAAATCGCCCTAGAAACGCCGAGTTGACTCCCACGCAGCGTGCATTTATTTGTGGCGCTTGGGAAGCCGGTAAATCCAAATCGGCGCTGGCCGCCGAGTTCCAATGCACGACCCGCACTATCACCAATACCATCAAACGGGCACAACTTCACGGGACCTTTAAATCTTTGCCTTGTTCCGGCAGCCCTAAAAAGCTCTCTGAAGCGGCTAAACGTCAGTTAGTTTTAACTGTAAAAAGAACCCCCAGCGTGCGTTACAGTACCCTTTAGAACGAGTGCCCTACAAAGGTATCACAACGCACGATCCAACGAGCTTTACCAAACGACTATTTACGCAAATGGCGTCGTATTAAACGGATTCGACTTACAAAAGAAACGTTTATTCTCCAGCTACGTTGGGTCCAAAATTAAAGGCAAAACTACCTAGATTTGATTGAGGTACGCCCCTTTAAAAATGGTGCCTAAATAAACGGCCACTTATACTAATAAATCAGGGGTACTGCTCCGACAAGTCTTTAGTGCAAACGCACCCAACGCACCGGATACATAAATATTCCGGCCTTCCTGGCTAAAATATAGCCGTGAATATATCGATCCTGGGGTATACGTAAAACTTACGTTATTTGTAATGGTTTAAGGAGCTATCTGGAAGGGAGGGAGGTCCCCTTTAATGGTTATGCAAAAAGATCCAGCCTTTCGCCGCCAGGGATACAGCACCCGGAGTTATCTTTGGGTTTTAAACGAAGGTTTACTGCCAATTTACCAGCCTGGCCGTTTTTTTCAGCAAGATAACGCATGGATTCACGTCTCCAGGGCGGCAAAGGAATGGTTCGAACGGCATAGGATTTGGGTGATTGATTGGCCCCCTCACAGCCCTAATTTAAACCCTATTAAACACGTCTGGAAGCGCCTCAAGGATATATTACGTAGGGATTTTCCAGAGCTTCATACCCTGCCAAATAACAAGGTAAATAGAGCTGCCTTTCATGCGGCCCTGAAGGCCGCCTGGGATGCAGTGCCACAGGACTTTATCGACGGGCTACTGGATTCAATGCTACGCCGCGCGGAGGCCGTGCGTTTGGCACGGGGGTGGTATACAAAATATTGAAGCCCAAAAAAGGCCATTCCAATGCATATTTTACTCTTTTATTTGGTTTAAAATTGCATGCGCAGTCGCAGGTAGAACGAGCGTGGTTAAAAGCGCGGTGCATGTTTAAATGTGGGGGTGGAACAGACTTTTGTCACGTTACTGTAGGTTTAAATCATTTTTAACCTTATTTTTAAAGCGTATAGCCGTATAAATAACCTTTTATTCTTTGCGTATAAACTGGTCCTTGTAAAACAGGAAGTACCTTTTACAATTGGTAAAAATGTTTAAAATTTACCATTCGTTCGGTCGTATTTATTAGGCGTAAAAAGCTTGTACTGCTTGGTTTTAAATTAAAGTTAAACTTGAAAAGCTTTAAATTTATTTTCCGTTGCTTTAATCGTAGCCGTTATACCTATAAATAAATTATAAATTTTTTTAAACCTTTTATTAAAATTATACTAATCGTTCCCAAAAAAAATAATAAAAGGCACGTAAGGTTTTACACACATAACTATCATAATATTATTTGCTTATTTTAAATGAATGCTAAACAGGAGTAATTAAAATGTTATAGTTAAACCTTTAATTTATTCCTAGGGTAAAGCGTTTAAAAGAAATGTTTTAAATAATATCGTTTTACAGTACTGCTGTAACGGGATTAGTAGCTTGGTAAAATAAATAATTTATATTACTCGCCTAAGGGAGTGCTTTAAAATTAATTTAAATTAATTAATGCCAAGGCTTTAATTAAAGCTATTTTAACCAGGAGGCCTAGCTTTTTTATATAACCGCGTATTACCAATAATGCTCCCTTAAATCGGTTGGATCGCGATGCAACCTAACCGATCCAATCAATTCCTGGTGTCGCGTTGGATTGCTTGAATCGCCAACTGACCCCCTTTCGATGTTACGTGACCCATGCCACTTTAAAATGGTGTGACCGACCCCGCCTTCCAATCCCATGGCTGGTTGTAATATAATTAAATAAAAAAAAGTTTTTAAAAGGTAATGTTGCTGCAATTTTTAAAAAAAAAACGCAAATAAATGGTTTTTTACAGCTCGGTTTTAATTTAGGTATATACTTGGCTAATATTTTAAATTATTAGTTAATGGCCCATAGTTATAAAAGTTATTGCAAGTATAAAAATTATGCGTTAATTATATTATATAATTATTAAAAATTATATAAGCAGTGTTACTTTTTTTAAGTGTTATATTTTTAAATTGTAAGCTTTAATCTTTACAAGGTGCTTTATTTACTTATTTTTTAATTTTTTTAACTGTGCATAATTTAAAAACCTTTACCAATTTATTAATTTAATATTATTTAATCAATTTAATTATATTATTTAATCAATTTAATTATATTATTTAATCAATTTAATTATATTATTTGCTAGTAAATTACTAATTTTTTTTATTTAACTGCTTATAAGGTTTGCCAGGTGTTATAATTTTTTATTATTTTAATAATAAAGCATTAAATGCATTAATTCCGTTTTTTTTACGCTTATAAACGCTACCGGTATATTTTCCGGCGCTTAATTATGCAGGGGTTATTTATAGCAGTATAACGCCGGTGCTTTAACCGGGGGCGCTAATAGCTTAAATGCCTTTTTTAATTTCCGTTAATAATGCCAAGGTGGTATTACCACCTTGATTTTAATTTAATTTATTAACATTTATTAAGTTATTTTTTATAATTTAATACTCCAGCGCAATTATTTTTATTATTTTAAAGGTGGTAATGGTATTTTTTTAATTATTAAATTATTTTTATTGGAATTTACCAATTTATTAATTTATTATTTGGCATTTTTACGGGTTAACTTTAAAGGCATGGCATTATAAATGCTGGATATTTAAATGGTTTTAATTATTTTTTTAAACCTGCCATTAGCTGCTTTTTTAATTTATAATAAGGCTTATAAACGATATTATAAAATATTATTAGCCAATTTGGCATATTTATTATAACCTTAATATTTATTACGAATAGCATTTTAAAAAAATTCCTGCCATTTTTTTTTAATATATAAAATTTTTATTTTTTAATGCAAGGGATGTTAATAACGTGCTTAAAATGTTTAGGTCGTTACGGGTATTTAAAACGTTATTTAACCTGTGCGTGGCAAATAATTTACACAGCTTTATTATAATTTTAATCATTGCTATTGCTTTTTAAATTATATTTCTATAGGTGGTAATTTACTTGTAAGTTTAAGTATGGTTTTAAAAACGAGGAATATAAAGATTAGGTCGTTAGGTTCAGCGATATCGTTTAAGGTTTTTACCGCTTTTTAAAGCGTAAAATTAAGTTAAATATTAAGGCATTTTTTTTTAATTATTTTATATACGCGGTAAAAAGGGTTATAATATCTGTTAACCTTTTTAATTAATTAATAAGCTTTATAAAAATTTCATATGTAATTTTAAAAAGGTTTATTTCCGTTTAAAATTTGCTTGCGATACAATTAATGCCGGCATTATAAAATATAATATTTAAAGGTCCTAAATAAATATAAGCTAATAGCGCTTAAAAATTTCCCATGTTTTTTTTACTAATTTTTTTTTTAAAAAAGGTTGCAGTGCTAAATGCAATGTTTATATTAATTGCATAAAGTACCTGTTTATTATTTAAATGTATAATATTATTAATTATTTTATTATTAAAATTAACGTTATCATTAAGCATAAATTTAAAGCGTTATAACGCGGAGCTTATTATTTGGCAATGGTAGCATATGCGTTCAATTATTTACAAAACATTATAATTTGTAAAATAACTGGCCCAATTAGCACGTGCCATAATCGGTTAATAAAAAGGTATTTAAAACATGTATATAATTGCCGTAATTTTATCTTTATAAAAATGACACTTTTAAGCTTTTAAAATTTGTTAAAAATGAAATGCTTGTTTTTAATTAATTAATATTATTGAAAAGGAGCTATAAATAATTTAACCTTTTTATAATCGAACACGCTTGCTACATTTTATTATAAGCTTATTACATATATTATTAAAATAAATTTTTAATTTATTTATATCGTTAATGCAAAGCAGGAATAAAATATTAATAAAAATCATATAAAAGGTTACTAATTTAACCGGGGTTTTTATTATAATCTTTTTAAACCTGAAAAGCATTTTTCCTAATTTAAATCAAACATGACGCTTGGTTTACTTATAATTGTTTAAAAATTTGGTAAATAACATTATAAAGCTTGAAATTATATAAGGCCGGCGGTTAAATTTTTAACTGCATTAATGTTAAAAATAATGCCGTATAATTTATTTCTGGTAAAAAGCACGTATTAGTGCAATAGCCGTTTTTAAAAAGCCATGTTTTATTTATTATTTAATTAATGAATAAATATAATATAAACGCGGTACCAGAAAGTTTTATTAATAAAAAAATTGCGATTGCAGGGGTAAAAAAATGCATTAACGGTGCTTTTTCCCCCTTATTAAATAACTAATTGCTAAATTCAATTATTAATTAAATCCGTTAATTATCCGCAAATATCTTATTATTGCGTTCGTTATTTCCCTTATATTTAAAAAGGAACTTCTTAAAGCCTTTGTTTTAATCGTTCCGGCTCTTTCGTTTACGTTTCCAACGCTATTTAAAATTACGCTGCTTTTTTTAAAATGTATTATATGGAACGGCAGCCTGGATTTACGCAAATCCAGCACTTAAAATTATAACTGTAAAAGTTAAAAAAGCGTGGTTTAAACGAGCCACCTTTATTTTATTTACCGTTATGCTAATTATTTTTAATATTATTTTTACCGTTTAATAAAATGAATGCTATAAATATTAACGTTTTTTTCATTTAAAAAGTATTATAAAATTATAAAATTAATCCTTTAAATGTCTTTTCTGGCCGTAAAAGGGCCATTTTCGGCTCGGGCATTTCCTGGATTGCACGGAGGACGCTCGTAACTAACTGGTAATTTTGCCAATAAACAGGGCTTAAAACTCGCTGGTAAATTTAAAATTTATTTATAAGGGTTTAAAGCGCCTTTATTTTATTTTTATTTATACTTGCGCTTTTAAAATTAATAATTTAAACCGTTATTAAGCTTTAATTTATATAATGTTGTTATTTACTAAACTTTATATTAAAATGTTGCTAAAATATAAAGTAAATTTTTTTAAATAAATAAACTTTTTTTATCTCCTATATAAAATAAGTTTTAACGTAGCTTATAAAAGCTATTAGGAAAAGCGTGTAAAGCTGTCAAACGTTTTGCAAGTGTTTATAAAAATTAAAATTTTATCATTTAAAATATCGTATTAATTTCGTAAGTATTTGTGCGTTTTATTTTGTATATTACGGAATAATTTTAATAAGTTTAAATTAAACGATGCATTAAGCGTTTTTAATAATAGCATCATACGATATAAATTAATATTTTATAATAAAAGCTGGTACTGGATAAAAATAAAGGTTATAATAGCTAATTTTATAATTAACACTTAACCTTTTACTTGCACTTATAAATTTAAAAAAAAGCTTAATAATCAAGGACTGGTTAATAATTTAACACTGCTAAAAGTTAGGTTTTTTAATGCAGGGAATTAAAACAACGAACTTCGTTAAAATAAAAAATAATACGATTATTTTTAAACAACGGTTGGCGGAACGGCAAATAATCGCTGTATTAATAATTTAAAATTTTTTAAAACGTGTTATTTTTATTTAAAAAGTTCCGTTTAATAATTAATAAATATACCCGGGGTTAAAATTTATTTTTGCTATGCTTAATTACGGTTTTACAGTGATAAAAAGCTTTGCGTTATTATTTATACGCTTATTTAATTGAAAGATTATTAATTAACCGTTTCCTATTAATTGGTACGCCATATACCTTTTTTTAAGCGAATAATTCCGTAAACAGAATTATAAATTTAAAGGCTTTATTTTATCTTGCTAATCGTTTATTAAAGGTTTTACCGTTCCCTTAACCGCCAGGTTTTAAATATTATTAATATTTTTTAATAATAGGCTTAACCAGATTATGCTTTTTTAATTGGGCCTGACTTAAATCGTAAATCCACGATTTATTAAAAACCTAACCAGGGCTTGCGGGGTTTTTAAATTTAATTAGTTTAAATACTTTAATGTTATGCCGTGAAAATCCTTAAAAAAATTTAATAGGATATAATTATTATAATAATAATGGTTTTTAATTATAAATTTAAAGGTTTAGGCATAAATTTAATTATTAAAAGCTTTTTTTAAAAAAGCTTTTAAGGGTATAATCCTTTTATTACAGGAAGTTTTTATTAATAATGGCTATAAACGTTTTTATAAAGCCGTATTTTTAAGCAGTTTAAAAATAACCTTATCGGAATAGGTTTTTTTTACTCGAAATCACTTTCGCTACTTGCTTTTTATAATTTAAACATTTACTCGTAATGCTTATTTAATTATTAAAACCTTATTAAGGTTGCCGGTATTTCCTTTTTAATAAATAAATAAGCAATTTCGCCTTAAAGGTGGTAATTTTTTAATTTAAAAACCCTTATAATTTATATTGTGCAAATCGGGCCCTTTAAAAATTACATAACGGTCTCTTTTAAGCTTGCAAATTCTTTTACCAACTTTTACCCTTCACCACTTAACATAAAAAAAGTGTTCGGAATTAAAAGTATATTTAAAAAATGGGCTATTAAATAAAAAATATATTATTCCTTTACTTTTAAATCGTTTATAAACGGTTCCCTAAATCTTAAATTTTTTTAAATATTTAAAGCTAAATTTTTTATTTAATTATTTATATTGCCTTTTAAGCAATATTAATTAATATTAGTAAAAGTGGGTACTTTTATTTATAAACGGTTTAAAGCTTTTTAATAATAATAAATAATAATTTTTATAATCAGGGAAATGGTTTTTTGTTATGTATAAAAGGGAAAGGATTTATCTGTTAAAAGTGGACCATGAATTAGGCCTTATATACAGGGAGGCGATCGCTTAAAGGGCGATCCTTTAATCGTTAAGTGATAGGGCATGGAACCCGGAGGGTCCTGCTGCCTCCTTTAAAAATCCCACTTTTCCTAATCGCACGCGGACATAAATGTTATTCCAATATTAATTAATAAAAGCATTTTTATTTTACGAATTTAAGAACTGGAAATAATGAATAACCTTTAAATTAAAAATAAAATAACCAAGTAACCGTTTATTACGGAACAAATATATATAATATACCGTTATAAAGCAGAAAATAATCAACTGATTATTAATATATTTTGGAAAACCACGGAATATTATAAAAATATTACGATGAATACGGTAATTTATTTTAAATAAAATATTTAACAAACCGATATTTAAAACATTTAGTAAAAAAGGTAAAAAATGATTTTTTTTCGCCGGAACGAGGAATAATTGTAATAAAACCCTTATTAAACGTTTTAATTACCAAAATGGCAAATCATATTGCGAAATAAAAAATAAAATAAGGTAATTTTTATATTAAGAAGTTATTATCCGATAATTTATATATCAAAATTAGTACCGTTTTACGTTTATAAAATGTATAAATGTTGGAATAGCATCTGTGTGCGCGTGCGATCAGGAAAAGGGGGATCTCCAGGGGAGGCAGCGGGACCCTCCGGGTCCCGTGCCCTGTCACCTGACGATCAAAGTATCGCCCTTTGGGCGATCCCCTCCTTGTGCACAAGGCCTAATTCATGGACCACTTTTAACAAATAAATCCTTTCCCTTTTATACATAACAAAAAACCATTTCCCTGATTATAAAAATTATTATTTATTACTTTTAAAAAGCTTTAAGCCGTTTATAAATAAAAGTACCCATTTTATTAATATTAATTAATGCTGCTTAAAAAGCAATATAAATGGTTAAATAAAGGATTTAGCGCTAAACATTTAAAAAATTTTAAAATTCAGGGAATCGTTTGCAAAAAAAATTTAAAAGCAAAAAAACGATTTTTTTTCGTTTAACAGCGTATTTATTAAAATAAATAAACCCTTTTTTCCAAGGTTCGTGCTATAAGCATTAGGTTAAAACCGGTTAAAAAGATTTCATAAGCTTTGTAAAAAACGTTATATAATTCCCGAAGGAATTAATTTATAACTTTTTAAACTATAAGGGCTTTTAAATTAAAAAATTACCACCCTTAAAATGAAATCGATCGTTTATCCATTAAAAAGGAAGCATTAGCAATTTTAATAAAGCTTTAACAATTAAACGGGTATAATTAATAAAATATCCGAAGCATAAAAAATAAACCCTGGATTAAATTCCGATTATTAAATTATTTATTTAAATAAATTTATCTAAAATACGTTACAGCCTTATATCATTGGCAGGGCGATTTTTTTAAAATGCAACCAGCAATTTTTCCAGCAACCGGATTACGCCTTAAAGAGCTTTTCTAAAAACGCATTTAACGAGCGAATTTATACCTGGATTTTTAAATTTATGATCGAAAGCTTAATTTATAACGTTGGGGTGCTGCTTACGGTTTTTTTGAAAAATTTTAAAGGTTTAAACCTAAACCGGATAAAATCACTTAATAAAAGGATTTTACGATCTTTAATAAAATATTTAAAAAAGCGTGGAATTATTGTACCGGGTAAATTTAATATAAAGAAAAGTTTTAATTAAATTTGGCCTGTTATTAACCAATATAAATAACGTTTAAAAGCTGGCAATTAAAGGAACTGTAAAACCCTTAATAATAAATTAGTAAAATAAGGATAAAGCTTTTAAATTTATAATTCTGTTTGCGGAATTATCCGTAAAAGGGAAAGCATATGGCGTACCGCCTAATAAAAAACGGTTAACAGGTAATTTCCAAATTAAATAAGCGCATAAACGATAACACGTAACTTTTTACAACCGTAAAACCATAATTAAATACAGCAAAACCCATTTAATCCCGGGCATGCTTACCGATTATTAAACGGGATTTCCTAATTAAAAATAACATATTTTATAATTTTTTAAATTATTAATACAGGGATTGCATCCTATTCCGCCGATTGTTACTTAAAAATGATTATACCATTTCCCAATTTAACAGAGTTCGTTTTTTTAATCCGCCGTACCAAAAAAGCCGATTTTTAACCAAACCAGGCTATTAATTAGGCTTTTATTATTAAATTTTTTTTAACCTGCAAGCGCAAGTAAAAGGTTAAATATTAACCGTAAAATTAGCTATTATAACCTTTATTCCCACCCAGTATTAACTTTTGCTGTAAAATATTAACCCTTGTCGTATACTGCTATTATTAAAAACGGCCAATGCATTGCTTAACCTGAGCTTATTAAAATTATTTTATAATATATGGAATAAAATGCATAAATATTTAAAAAATTAATACGATATTTTAAACGATAAGGTTTTAATTTTCACGAACATTTATAAGGCGTTTAAAATTTCCTTTTTATAATTTCATGCGCTTTTTTTATGGCCTTTACAGGCCGTGCTAAAGCTTATTTAATACAAAAAAATAAAAAAAAGTGTTACAAACAGGCCTTTGTTCCTAGGGTAGGACACCTAGGGACGGTAATTAAGCAGTGCGAATTGCAGGGTCGGTCTGGTAAAACAGTAGTTTTAATTGCTTGCCCAAGGGAATGCCTTAAAGCTAATTTAAATTAACTAATGCCAAGGCCTCAGTTAAAGCTATTTTAACCAGGAGGCCAAGGCTTTTTATATATTCAAGCGTCCGCTTTTTATGGTTCGGCGATATATTACATTTTAAACATATCGCCTGGGTGTTATATTATACTTTAAGTATATCGCTTGGGTGATATATTAATATGCTGGCATATTAATACAATAAACCCTTAAAAAAACGCAAATCGGCTCTAACATATGGGAAATCCCGAACTTCGCACCACGACAACTTTATCACCTCAAAGAGATACGTGTTAAAAATTTGCAATTAACTTCCAATCAACTTCCTTTTAGCTTATTATAAAAAAAAAAAACTGAAAAAATCTTCTGCCAAAATTTCAGCCATTGAATTTTTGGAAATTAAGCGTGCATTGCCATGCACTAACATTAGTGGGGAGATTAGTGGATTGACCGTTATAATATAGCGCTTGTTAGTTGGCAGGTCCACTAACACTTGCTAAAAAAATTGTTAGTAAAATTAACCTTCACGTTTGTATTGTAATAATAAATTGGGAAAAAATTATATATGAAAAGTAAATAAGCCAAATTGTGTAATGGTTATTTGAATTTTTATATATAATATTTTGAAGTATATTATTATATAAAAATGTAGATTTTTTTCGGAATAAAGGAGGTGAATTTTGTCAGTGTTTTGCAGGAGAAAATGAAAATTTGCGTTTTTTTATGGCCCCAATGTATATCGTTCCAGGTGCGGGAGTGTTACGTGCTTTCAGCCACAGGAGCGGGGTATAAGGCGTAATGCTGGGCTTTTATACCCAGCCCTTTTAACCCTTCCTTTAGTAGCTTATAGTCGTTACATCAGGTCCCCTTTTTTAAGCCAAGTCCTTTTGGCTAGATTTATCCTTATTTTAAATAAGTTTTTTCCTTATTTTTTACCTGCCATTTTGCCAATATGTTTGATTGTATGTAAAAACGAAACCTTTTTTTTTTGCAACCTACCGTTTATTAAAACAATTTATTGGCTGTTTTTTTTAACGTTTTCCATGGAAATGCTTTTTTATTTTTCTTGTAAAACCGCCGGTTTGTTTTAATGTTAGGTTTTTTTTAAAAAAAAATTCGCCATATACGGAATGCGTTCATTTGGGGCGGTCCCGCTGCAATGTCCTAAGTTTTTTTTTAAAGAAATTTTAATCTATTAACGCGTAGCATGCTAAATTTAAGGCCAAATTAAAAACTGTTAAAAAAAAGCGCCGTTTGCCAATGCGAAAGTTAAGCGTTTGCGTAAATAAAAGGAGTTATGGTTTAAAAAAATGCGTGCGGTTCGTTACGGTATCGATAATGTGAAAGAGCTAAAGCGATTTAAGCGGGAAAAGGCTGCCTTTACGGCCCCGTCCCCCCCCCCACCCAGTGCCTCTCGATCCCGATTTCCCTTTATTATCGCCCGGTTGGGGCGATGCCAATATGTTGGCCCTTTTTTAACCGGGTGCGTGCCAAGGCTTTTAATTATTTTTTAAGTTGCATGGTATAATGAGTGCCGCCTTGGTTTTTTTATTAAGGTTTTAGGTTCGAATCCCGGTACAACCGTTAGCGTTATATTTAAAAATGCATCGCATTTTTATGTGTAACGTTAAGCTTTTTAAATTGCGGCTGCTGATTGTTTTTGCAATTTTTTTATTAATATTTTTATAAAAGTTCCTGGCAATTTTTAAGGTTTATTATTATTTTTTATAAATTGCTTTTATTATTATATCCTGCGCATTTAATTAAGTACTGCTATTTGCCGTAATGCTTGCGATTATTAAGGATTTTCTCAATTTCTTATTTTTAATTTAGGTTAATTTTTATTAATTTTATACTTTTAAATTTAGCAGGTGCCGGTTTTAATAGGGAAATGTAAAAAATTAAATGGATTTTTATAATTAATGGTAGTTATAACTTGTAATTAATTGTTAAAATAATTTTTTTAATTTTAAAAGGTTTAAATTTTTTATGGTTCAATTTATTATTTAATCATTTTATTTTAATGTTTTTTTAAAAAAGATAAACGCTATCCCCCTTTTTAAAGGTTGGTCCTTTAATTTTTTTTTATTAATTTAAATGGTTATACTGTGGCGTGCTTTTTTTTAGCTCGCCTTTAAGGTGCTTGTATAATTGGATAATTTTTTTTGCTTGCAATTTTGCTGCCAATGCTTGTTTAAAAGCCCGGGGTTTTTAATATGCCGTGGGTATTAATTCGTAATTTGAGTAAAACGGTACGGTCCTTATAGCCTCGTGCTTTATGCTATTATACGCAAATTATGCCATAAAAAGCAGCTGTACCCAATTTATTTGCTCGTAATTAATGTAATAATATAGGTATTATTTTATGGTTTAGTTTATTTATTTTATTTATTTATTGGTTTATAAATAATAAGCCGTAAATAAGGCGTGTTTCGTTTTGAAAATGTTTATAAGGCTTTTTTTAAAATTTATTAGTAAACAATTTATTTTAATTAGTAATTAACCGTTTAGGCATGCCATGTTTTGCAACCATATATTTAAAAAAAAGCATATGCCAGTTTGGTAACCGTACTTCTTTTTTTATAAGGAGGAACAGGGCGTGGTTAATAAGCCTGTTTACTATTATTAAAATGCTATTGTACCATGCATTTATTAGGGGGTTTTTAAATTTAAATAATTTTATTATAAAATTTATCGTAACTTTTTGCCAGGCCCTGCTAAGTACTGGTAAAGGTTAAAATATTTCATATGGTTTATACCAATTAACCTTATTTTTAGCGCAGCTTTTACAATTTTTAATAGCTTTATAAACCGTTGCTTGGGTTTTTATAAATCCGTGATATTATTAAAGCTTTTTCCAGGTTTAAATAACTTTTAAATATTTATAAGCTGGTAACTTATGAATTTATAAAACCCTTTCAGGTATTTATATATTGCTGTTCCTTATAGTTGCTGCAATAGCTTGCTAGGCCGGGATTAATAATTTATTTAATTTATAAGCCAAAATTACGCGTATCGTTTCGGGTGTAATAATTTTATGGTCCGGTTAGCGGTTAAACCTATCGGTTTTGCCGTTTTCCGACCCTTTTTAATCTTTAATCCAAATATTATAATTTTAAAATTTTTCGCTTTATTGTACTTATTGCTTATTTAAAACCTTGCTGGTAATAAAACTAGCCAGGTTTTTATGGTTAAAATAAATTACAATCTGGTAATTAACTTTTAGCAAATAATATTGCTATTTTTTCAGTGCTTTATAATGGTTAAAAACTTTTTATAGTAAATTTGGTAATTTAATTCTGGTTCGTTAAGCTTTTGGGAGAAAAATGCGCAAAGGTGCAAGTTTTTTTAATTGTTCCGCTGCTTTAATATGGCGCTTATAGCGTAATTTAATGCGTTGGTTTTAATTTCGAAAGGTTTTGTTAGGCCCCGGCCCCATTAGCTATGGGGCCCGCCGATAAGCCCGCCTTATCGGCGGGGGGACGTGCGCAGCGAGTGCGACCCGGGTGCGGACGGAGTGCGCCCCGCGTGCCCCACCAGTGCACGATTGAGGCGCTCCGACAGCCACACGTGGCGCAATCCCTCCCCTTCCAGGGAGGCGCACCTAGCCCTGTTCGTATATGGCCCTGGAGGCCGTTTTGTATATAAAGGGATGGGTCGCCCTCCCTTTCCAATAAATAAAACTGGGTGTCGTTTTTAATAAGGTTTATTAATGGAATCGTTTTTTTGTTAAATTTTAAATAAATTTCCGGTAAAAGTTTATAAATTTTAAAAAGCTTTTAATTTTTTTAGCCGTGATAAGTACAGGTTAATTTATAATTATTTAAATTGTTTTTCGTTTTATCCGGATTTTTTTTAAAATAATTTTACATTTTAAAAATACTATATGTTGGGTATGACAGGAGCATTTTTTAACGTTAACCAGGAATTTAGTGTTTTATAACTTTTATAATATTAAGTTTATATGCCACTAACGCTTTTTTATAATTTTTAAAAAAATTAAAATATTGTTAAAATAAGCAAGGATAAATATATTTAAATAATCGTGTAATTAAAAGTTAATAGCTTTTTAAAATGTTACCGGTGCGTTTATAAGGCTGAAAGTTATAACGAGCGATTTAAACGTGCCTATTTGAATCCGAAAAGCTATTATCCATTTATTTCCTTTTTTAATTTAAATAAGGTTATATACTTTTTACAAATTTAAAACCGTGAAATATTTAACTTTTATAAATTTATTTTAAATTTTTTTAATAAATAGTAAAAGGTATCGGTTTTTTATTATTATTGCGTTAAATGGTTAGTAATTAATGCATATTTGTTCGCTTTTATCCTTTTTAAAAACGAATAAAATTGCATGTTTAATAAGTAAATTTAAAAGCCTAATAAGTTTTTTGTCAGTTTTTCCTTAATTGCTTTTTTAAATAGCTGTTAACGTTTAAAATTTAAGGGGTATAGCTTTTAATTGCTTGGGTTCGTCCCGTTTTTAAATTTAATAGCATAATTAAATGGTTCGTATTCGGGAAGCACCATTTCGAGATTTTTTTAAAATAATTTTTAATATTGGTAATACTTGCTTAAAACGTGCGCCATTTTATTTATAATTTTTATAAGTTTATCCGAAGGAATATCGTTTATAAATAATAACAATTCGCCTTTTTAAGCTTTTTGCGAAAGTTAATTGTTAAATTTTACCGCCGTTACGGCCATCTCGTTCGTTATTTGGCCTTTACGGCCCTGGGCCCTTGGCTGTTAGGCTTTTTTAAATGCCGGTGGTTTAATTTATCCGTAAATTGTGTTCCTTAAGCCAGAGAAATCCTAGGATTACGTTCGTTCCTTTTAAAACCATTATATCCAGGTTAATTTTAAATATTTGCTGGTATAGTCGGAGTTGGAAGTAATTGGTTTTTATATTAATTATACCGTTATTGTACGTAATTAATTTTTTTCACGGTTTATAATTTATATGGCTTTTTTTTGTTATATCGGAATGCCGTACCTTACTGCCGCAATTGGCGTAAAAAAATTTCCTTAAATCCTGCAATTAATTATAGCATCTAGCTAATGCTCCTTTTACCATAATATTACTATTAACAGCTGGTTAAAATTTTTATTATTATTTATTATCCTTTTCGTGCCTTAATATGGAAAGGATCCTTTAATTTTTTAACGTTAATAATTTTTCGCATTTTTTTTCGGGAATTTTATATAACGATTGGGGCTGCCGCATATTCCTGTATTGCCATGCTTTTACCTTTTGGTATATATGTACCTTGCATTTGGCTTGCTCGTGTTACGGGCCTAGCCCGTGTGTGGGTCCCGACTTCCGTCGGAACTGCACCATCTCGGCGCCACGGCCTAATGGCGCCTAAAAACGCGTCGCGAGCCCGTGGCGGGAGCCTAACGATACTTTTTTCTCTTCACTTTAAAAATAAACTCTTTTGGGTACCGTAATAGCGGCCGTTTTACGCGTGGCCCGTTACATATTTTTTAAAAAAAAATTTTAAATACCCGGCAACGTTAAAACTTACGCGGGCGTGCCGAGGGCTTAAAATGATAACGTATGGATCTAGCTTAAGCCCCAAAAGGAACACCCATTTTTTCGCCCGCGCCTTTTAAACCGCCTCCGCCGCTGGTAAACCTTTTATTAGCTTGCATTAACATGTTAATAAATACGATAATTAATAACCTTGCCAGGTTTAAAAAATAAGTAACTTGGGCCAAGCTAGCCGATATAACGCGGCAGATCCGCCACCTTTTAATATTATTTTAACCTATGCGCAAATAAACCCTTTTAATGTCCCCATCCCCCATGGCCACCCCGGCCTTTTTAAATTTTACCCCTTTTGCGGCGGGCGATACAATTGCCACAATTTTAACGCTATGGCCCAAGCTTGATATAAAATAGGGGAAGGATTAAAATAAAAACCGGAAAGCGCTGCCATGGCCTTAACCTTTTAAAAAAACCGCGCCTTATTTGCGGCGTAATTGCTGGCCATACGTAATAAAATTTAATTTAATATTTAAAAATAAGGGGCTAAAAAGCCCGTTAAGCTACCATTTTTTTATGCTTTAATATAAACGTGTAAATGCGGGTCCGGGTATACGCTAATTGCGGCGGTAATAATTATTAATTCCGATTTAGCCAATTAATAATTTATTTTTACCGGATTTATAACAATTCCGGGTATGTTAAGCTTATAAAATAAAAGTTGCAAGGCATTTATTAAAGCGCCCAGCCTTTTTTTTAAATATTATCCCAAATTTAAAACGTTTTTATAGGATATTAAATTAAATTAAAAAGATTAAATGCAAATTTATTAATTAAAAGGTTTTTTAAAACAATTGCTAATTAACCTTTTAATTGGTTGCAAAATACTTAAAACGTATTATAATTAAATTTATAAAATATTAACATTAACGGTTAAAAAAAGGGCCATATTTTACGTTTTTATACTTAATTAGCATGCAATCGTGGTAATAGCGCGGCATGGTTATAACTTGCCCTTTTAAAAACTAAAGCTTTTAAAGTTTTAAATTAAAATAAAAACGTACGTATAACGGGAATAAATGCCGCAACCTAATTGCAGCAAGGGGGGACCCAGCCCGCGGTAAATACTGCTAGGGCTAAATAGGTAATTAAAAAGGAGCTTAAAAAATGAATTAAGGAAGGGCTTTATCGGTGGTGCGGGAGTTTCGAACATTAGGTTTTTAATTGCCCGTACCGCGCGGTAAAACGGTTTTAAAACCCCCGCAAGGCCGTTATAAACCAATTGGTTATAGCCTTTTTATTGGAAGAAAATAACCGTAAAATTTAATTTAAAAAGGAAAAATAAGGGCTTTTTAATAAAATTGGGTTAAAAAGCGGAAAAAGCTTATAAACGGTAAAATGAAAAAGGTAAAACGATAAATAAACAATAAACCCCCATTAGTATATGTTATAATTAATGGCATTTATTTAATAAAAGTATTAATAAATATAGGTTATTTATATTACGCTGCTATTAATTTATTTTTCGCCCGTTTTAATAAATTTTAACGCATTGTCGTAATATTGCGGCAAATAGGGGGGCTATTAAAGCGTTTTAAAAAGCGGAAATTATAAAAATAGCTTACGGAACGGTAAATATTAAAGGTTATAAGCAACTGCTTTCCGTTTACGTAATACCCGGGCTATAATAATTATTTATTTTAAGCAACCCCTAAATGGTAAAAAAAAACGTGCATTATATTGCCGCAAAAAGGCAAATTTATATTAAAGCTGAAAAAAAATTAAAAATTAAATTTTTAAATGCTTGAAATTTTTTTTTAAAAATTTAACGCATTTTAAAAATAAAATAGCTATGCGCCGCAGCTTTTAAAACGGAAATTAAAAAAGCGTATTATAATAATTAAATTAAAATATTAATATTTGTTATAACCTTTATTAACATTTAAAAAGCATTAGCTTTAAAAAAAAACGGACCTTGGTAAAAATTAGCCGTTTATTTTTTTTTAAGGTTCGGAAACATGCCTAGCTATAAAAAAAGGAAAAAGCAAACAGGCTGCCCCTTTTCCGTAAAGGAATAAATTATAAAATCCTTTTAACTTTTTAAAAAGGAAAAAAAGCGAAAATGCTTTAAAAACCCTGTATGGGATATTTTGGGATAAACTTTTAACCTTTTGGAAAATGCTTATTAAAATGCTTATTAAAAGTTAGGTACAAGTTAACCGCTTTTTAACCGGGGTTTTTATCCTTTTTATAAAAAAAAATTAATAAAGGCCTACGCTTTTACGTTAATTATTAAAAATTTAATAGGGTAACCTAATGGAACCGTTATTTTTTACCCTTAATTTAAAATATTTTATGCAATTTTATAAACGCTATATGGTTTATTAAATTTAACGTGCGCGTAACATTTTATTAAGTACGTATAACCGAAAGGGAAAAATGAAAAACGGCTTTTAAAACCCGTTATGGCCTATTTAAATGGCTTATTATGCTAATGGAACTGGCAAGGGCCACTGCAACCTTTTAATAATATATTAACGAATTATTAAAAGGGCTGCTGGATAAATGTTGCTTAGCGTATTTAAATAACGTTCTCGTTTATATTATAAATTTTTAGGATAATTATTACCGTTAAATAAATAAAATGTTAATTTATTTTAAAATAGCAAGGTTTTAATTGGATTTAAATATATGCAAATTCGTTGCAAAACTAGTGAAATATTTTAAATTCGTTATTAAGGCTGGGGTAAGGATTAAAATTGATTTGGAAAAAGTGCGAGCTATTTTGAAATAAAAGGCGCCGTTATTAATAAAAAAGGTTTACAGCTTTATTAAATTTGCTAATTTTTACCGGCAATTTATTAAAAACCGTTTAAAAATAACCTGCCCGTTTATTGCTCTTATAAAAAATATCCCGTAATAATAAGGCAGCGAAAAAGCAGAAGCATTTACGCGATTAAGCTGTGCATTTATTAAAAGGCCGGTGCTGTAATAATAAAATCCCAACGCTTTTATCATAATTAAAACCAATTTATTAAAATACGTTACTAGGGCTTGCTTATTTTAATACGGCCCGGAAAAACATTTCTATCCGGTAGCTTATATATTATAAAAGCTTTTTCCGAAAAAAAAATAATTACTTTATGTATAATAAAAAATTGTTTAATATTATTTACGCCCTTAAAAAATGGAAAGGAAAATTTTGCAACGTGCTTAACACGTTTATAATTCAATTTAATTATAATAATTTTTAATATTTTATAATGGCATGGCAATTATTAAAATAATAAATGCGCTGGTTAATTAAATTATTCCGGTTTAATTTTAAAATTTACCATCGGTTAAAACGGTTTTATTAAAAACCCGATACGCTGTTGCAATAAAAATAGGATATGCTAAAAAGGCTTAATAATAAAAAAATAAAAGGCCATTTCTTTTAGCTATTTTAATAAAAAAACGGGGCTCCTTTTAACAAGCTTTAAGGTTACGATATATTTGGTACAATTTTTAATTTTATTTTTTTTAAAAAATGCGGGAAAAAATTCCTAAAAAATGGGAGATTTTTAAAAATTTTATATTAATGGCTTTATAAAACCAAAAAATAGCGAACGATTTTCGATATTGCCGCGCGTTGGAAACGCTGCAATATAATAAAAAAAAGCTTTTTTTTAAACTCGGACCTTTAAATATTCCTTATAAAATGCTTGTTAAACCAGGGCTATTTTTATTTTTAAGGTTGCCGTTGGCTTTCCGATTAAAAACCTTTAACCATTTACGTTATATAACACGTTTATAATTTTATAATAACGGAATATCCCGGCCGGAATGTAATAATTGCAATAATAGCTCGCGGTTATTTTTAATTAAAAATGCAAGCGGCAATCCGCCGGTTCGTGCAAAATTGTAACGTGTACGGTAAAGGTATGGTTTAGCGATAAAAAACAGGGGTTTTTAAAGCCGTTGCCGGTATCGAATTGCTTTTAATTAAAAATATTTATTAATTTTATAACGCATTTACCCTGACGTTTACCGTTAAATCCCGGATATATTATAATAATTATAAATTAATTACATAAAATTATAATATTATTAGCCATTATTAATATAAAAGTTAAAAAATATGTTTAAATTTTTATAAATTGTTATTAATAAAATTATAATTTTTTATCCGTTATTATCAGCAACTGGAAATTTAATTGGGTCGGGAATTTTTTATATCGTTTATACGGAATTATTAAAATGGAATAAAAGCTAAACACGACCTACCATTTTTAAATAAATGAGTAAATAAAAAGGGCCAATTAAAAGGTGCAAGTTTATTTTTACGCATTTATTACGTTAACGTAAATAAATTAGCTTAACCTGCTTCTAGCCTGTTAATTAGCGTTAAATAACCGGTTATTTTTAGCATTAAAAGGATTTCCCCCTTTTTTTTTAACCCATGGGTACCATATTAATTTTATTTAAAAGGTTACCTTTTAAGCGCGAAAAGGCTTTTTTACAAGGCGGGTAAAAAACTTTATAAATTAATTAAAAAAAGGAACGGAATTAGCATAAACGGTTATAGCAACCATGTAATAACGTATAAAAAAGCGCTAATTAAAAATGGCACGCCGCGCTTTAATTGTAAATGGGTAATAAAGTTTGGTTAAATTTAAAAATTTTTAATATGTTATAACCTTTACGTAAATTAAAACAATTGCACGGGAAATATACCGTTACGAAAATGATTAACTTTTATACAATTTAATTAAACGTGCTTACGGGCGTATTTTTTCGCTTTTACGTAAATTTATTAAAATTAGTTAGTAATAATCCGTTTTTTTTATAATAACAGGATAATTTTTAATTCCCGCCGATTTTAATTTAAAACGTTAAAAGCGTGCTAACCCTTAAATGGATCGTAAAAAATATCCTACAAGCTGGCACTTAATATCGGGGGCGGAACAATTGGAAAAAGGTTTTAATTTTTTAAAAAAGGTATATAAATGTTATTTAAAAACCCTTGCGCGAATTAACGGATATTAAAACGTTGGATAGGTTTAAAGCTTATTATAAACCGGCGGATGCCAATAACGAAAATACGATTTAAAAAGTAATAATTAATCGGTATACGTAAATAAAAGCAATAAGGTTAGGTGCATTAAAATTTATAACGTAAAAAAAACCCGCGGGCCGGTTAAAGGCGGAATAAACCGCCGCAAATACGTTACGGGACCGTTATATTACCCTTACGAAAAATTTCAATTTTAGCTTTATTATAATAATCAAAAATCGTTTATTGCAAAATTTAATTGTTAAATTGCTATAAAACCGCTGGAAATTTCCTTTTTATTTTTTTCCTTTTTTTTATCACCTTTTTTTTCATTTTTTAAAAGCTTGCCGTTTTCGGGCTTAAGCTTAGGTTTAATACTTAAATTTTTGGTAATAGCGTTAAAAATAATTAAAAACAGGTAAAATTGCTACTAAGCACGAAAATTATAATAAGGTTATTAAAAGCTCGTTTAATAAAAGTTTCGTAATGCGAAATAATTTTATATATTTTTTATATTTCGGGTTAACGAAAAAATTACTTTATTAAATTTTACCATAAGCTTGCTTAGAGGGCGTTAAAAAAAAAGGTTATACTTGTAAGCATGTCGGATATAATAAAAGTAACAATTAGGGCCGCAAAAGGCAAGGCGCTGCGAGCTTTTTTTTAAATAGCACAGGCATTATTAAAACGAATCGCAGCTTATTTTATAAATTTGTTACAATTTCGGGCCTTGGATTTATTTATTTTAAAAATATGGTCCCGGGCTGCTACGAGCTCGTTAAAGGCCTGGCGCAACGCGTTAAAAATAAACTCGGTATAAATATCGTTTTTTTATTTCCTTATAAATATTAAACACATTTTTTAATATAAAATTTAACGGTATCGTAAAAACATTTAAAAGCTTTATTAGCTAGCAATTTTTTTATCACGCAATTAATATAAAAAAACATATTTTATTATTAAAATGTTATATTTAAATTAATAAGATGCCGTAAAACCGTTATAAAATTAAAATAATTTAATAAATATTTTTAAAATGCTTAAAAAAAACGAATGCGTTAACGTACGCAACGGGATTACGGCAAAGGAAAGGGAAAAACTTTTTATAATAAAAAATTGCAATTCAATAAATTAACCACGAAAAGGGCGTAATAATATCGCCACAGGTTAAAAAAAAAGGGCATTTACAGGAAACATTGAAATTGTTTAAAAGGAAAAGGAAAAAAGAAAAATTGTAAAAGCGAAAAAGGGTAAAAGGGGCCTATATATAAGGCCGGATATGATCCGTGCGTTTTACCTTTTTCCGGAAGCGGTAGGTCCCAATTAAAACTAGCGCGCCCCATACCGCTGCAAGCTTTCGGCACCCTTGGCGCCGGAGGGAGGGACGAATATTACGGGCCTAGCTCGTGTATGGGTCCCGATTTCCGTCGGGACTGCACCATGTCGGCGCCACGGCCTAGTGGCGCCTAAAAACGCGTTGCGAGCCCGTGGCGGGAGCTTAACGATACTTTTTTCTTTTCACTCTGAAAATAAACTCTTTTAGATACCGTAATAGCGGCCGCTTCACGCGTGGCCCGTTATAATAATACATGGCATATATTTAAAATTTATAAATTTTACGATTGGAGCTATACATTTATAGCATAAAAAAAGCAATTTAAATGGTAAAATGCTAAAAATGAGAAATGCTTTAATGTAATTAAAAAGGATATATAAAAAGAATTATTTCCGGAAAAACCAGCAAATTGCAACCATTTAACCTTTAAATGCTTAAAAGGAATAAAAAATTTGTACCCCGGAGCATCGTTTAATTAAATTTATTATTATAATAAAAAATGCATGGTATATAAATTAAATAAAAAAAAGTTCTGGTTAAAATTCCCGATAACCTAAATAATAAATTGCGGCAATTAAACGGATAAGCTGGTTGGATTTTATTAACGCGTAGCCCAACGAACCGGAAAAATCGAAATGTTCGTAAAGCGCCGGACCAAAACTGCATTGGTCCGACGGAATTCCGACCGTTACCGAGCTTAAAAAATTAAATCGTTAAATGGTAAAAAAATCAAAAAGCCCGGACCCAACGGAGGACCAGGGGGCTCCCGATACCAAGGTTAAGGAAAAAAATATTAATTTTAAAAGGTTTTAAAAGGCCTGCAAGGCAGGACCTAATGGAACCCGTGCATGCTATTTTATAACGTTAAACCTAAAAAAAGCATTTATTATGTACTCGGTAAACAGGGGACCTTGGTATCCCAAGGTATTTAATAAAAGGATATATATACATACATAAGGTGCCAATTTACTTTTCCTTAAAAAAATGGCCCGAAAAGCACGGAAAATTATATGCCACGAATTTAATTATAAATATAACAGTTAGCTTTTAAATTGGGAACGGGACAACTAAACCGTTATTTATTACGAAATAAAAGTTTATGCTACGCCGTACTAGTATAATAAAAGCCCCCAGGGTTATTAATATAATATAAAAAACCACCCGGCATTAAATAAAGCATATAAGGGTTATAATAACTTGTTTTAAACCAAGTGCTTAAATAATAAATACTTTAATTATTTAAATAAAAAATTAAAAAACGATTTGTTTTTCTTAACGCGAGGAACCCAAGCCCCGGTGAAACCCTTATTGGTAATTTTAATTATTTAAATGGTAAATCGTGTTATAAAATCCCGATTAAAATAAGGTAATATTTGTACCAGGAATTAAATATTTTATAGTATATATGTTAAAGTTAATACCTTATTATGCTTATAAAAAGGATAATTGCAAGCGATATACGGAAAAAAAGGCCTGGTGCTGGGCCAAGGGCATTTTATACCCGAAAAAGCCCATATAAATCCCGGAATGTCGGTTTGGGATATGCAAATGTATAAAGTATTTTATAATAAAAAATTAAAAAATCCGTTTAAAAAAAGGGCCCAGGAAGGATATAAATAATTAATAAAAACCCTATTAGCAACAATTATTAAGGACCCGTTTTAAATTAAAAAAAATGATCCGGTAAAAAGGGCAGCGGTTGGTAGCAATAATTAATTGCGAAATAATAAAAAATTATTTTTCGTTAAAAACCGTAAAAAAATACAGCATATTAACATGTTGGAAATAAAAGCTATACGGTTTTAAAACCGTAAAAAAAAGCCGGTTACTTATAATAAAATGTCAGGCTCCAGCCCCTTTAGTTATAGGCCCAGCCCCGATAAGCTTTTTTTATCGGCGGGGGAGCGTGCGCATTAAATGCGTCTCGCGTGCGCCCCAGGTGCGTTATAAATGCACCGCCAGGTGCGCTCCGACAGCCACTTGTGGCGCGGTTCTTTTTTACTTAAGGAGGCGCACGCGGCCCTTTTAACCAGGGGCCCGAAGGTTAAATGTATATAAAAAGGACGGGTTATCCGCCTTATATGTAGGAAAAGGAGGGGAAAAATAACCAAAGCATACCATACCATACCAGACCATTTTTTACCCAATAATTACCGTTTATTACCCCTTACGTTTTACCCAAGCGTAATTTTTACCTAATTATGCCGTAAATCCAGGCGTAATAAATGATAGCAACTTTTTTTTAATTACCTTTCGGTTAAAGGAGTTACCGCATTTTTATTGCATTTAACCCCAAATAATAAAAATTTCCCTTAACGCGTTACTTGCTACTTATTAAATGGTATTTAACGCGTTATTTATTACCTACCAGGTGGTATTTTTTTATAAATATGCTTATATAATAAGCAGCACGTTTATTAAGGCCTATACCGGCCCTTTTACCCCAGTTAAAAATGCTGCTGCAGCTGGATCCTTAAAGGACGCATTATCACGCTTTTTAAGCATACCAGCCAAAAAAGCCATTAAGCCGTCTGTTATTACCGAACCGGCAAATTTTAACGTTGTACTGCTTATTGCCCGCCATGTTAATAACCAACCAGTAAAATTTTTCCCGTTTAATAAAATAAAAATAAAAGTTTTAAATAAAGCCGTATTAAACCGTTTCCGTAAAAACGGAAAGCTATTTTATAATAGCAATACCATTTAAAAAGCATTTAATTATTAAAATATAGGAATTTATATTTGCAACCAATATATTAAGCAATATAAAAAGGCCATTTATAATAATTGGTTAAAAACCCCGGATTAAATGTAAAAAACGTTTTATAAATAAGCATTAAATTTTTTCGGTTAAAAATAGCTATTAAAATTTATTAAATATAGCAATATTTATAACCATTTACGGCTAAAAAATTATGAATTAATTTAAATTTTTATCCCTGGAAAGGAAAGGTTTTTTACTTTTAATTAAAAGTTTTTTTAAATCCGGTAAAAGCTAACAGGAGCATGGTTATACCATTTTTAAACCGGGTAATCTCTTTTATAAATTATTAACCTTTACCATTTCATTTACATAACTATTAAAACCGGAAGCCAATTAACGCATTTTTTACATGCAAAAAATTAAATTAAAAGTTTAAAGTTTACCCGAGCTAGCGCGCATAACGCCCATTTGCATTAAACAGTAAATTGCCCAGGTTATAAAAAAAACGAAACGCTAGCAATTTAGTTCCGAACGCGCAGCAGCATAAGCAGTTAAAACCTTAACCCAAGGCCGTGCCTAATTTATACCTTTAAAGGCCATGTTAATAGGGTATCGCCTTTTTAAAACCCCGGCAAGGGAGCTTTTTAATTATTAAAAACGGTTGCATTTATTTAGCACGCCGCTGATTTAAATGGCCCCGCCGTTTTTAATCCTGCCAATTAAAATAATATTTATTTAAATTGCCGAATAGTTTAAATTGGCCGCGCGTAAAGCCGAAATATATTATAATTTTATTTAAAAACCATTTAATTAATTGGAATTTTTATTTAAAATAATTTCGGGGGATTAAAATATATTTAACCTTTTAATATATGCGTATAGCATTTAAACCGCATTTTTACCCATTTAAAAGATAATTATAACTAACGGATAACCTTTTAATAATTATAAAGGAAATGATAATAATAATAACCAGGAAGGACCTGGGCCGTTTTAATACGACCTTTTACCCCCAGGTCGCCCAGGCAGGGGCGATTGGCGAGCTTCTTTGCCCGGAAGCCCATTAAGCCCGCTAGGCCTGCCAGGCCCGCCAGGTCCGCCGGAACAACCCGGTAAAGGACCATCGGGCCCTTTTCATAAAGGTTACCAAGCACCAATCAACCCGGAAGGTAACCAGCTTGTACCCGGATATATATCGATTGTTAATTTAATAATTTTATTAAAGGATAAAATAATAAATCCTAATGGTAAAAGTTTAAACCCGTTTATATTAAAATGTTTAAATTACTGGAATATATTATAAAAAACCAGGCCAAATTTAAAAGTTATATTAAAAAAACGCCACATTTTTTCCAATATATATTAAAATATTAAATTAATTTAAACGTATATTACTATTTTTTAATAAAATAATAAAGCCAAATGCAACCTTGTACGTAACTTGCATTTAATTTTTTTAATTTAATTAAACAGTGGCACATTTTGGTTTTAAGCCATTTGGTAAAAACTTATTTTTAAACCGCCTTAAACGGAAATTAAATTTTTTAAAGCTATATCGATATATTTTAAATTTTTTTTAGCATAAACCAAGGAGCCGCTTTTAATAACCTTTAAAAATTGAAGTATATTATAAAAAATGCCGTTATAAAAGTTAAAATCGTGCAATAGGAACAAAAAATGATCTGTTTAAACCGTATTATTAAATACGGTAATAATTAAAGTTTTTTATCCATTTATAACGCTTTTAATAACGAATTAAAAAGTAACATAATACGCCCAGGGCTTTAAATTAGCCCGGCGGAATATTTTTAATATTTCCGGCAGCATTAAAAAATGTGAAAAAATAACATTAAAATTTATAAACAATTTAAAAAGTTTTATCGCACTTATAATAAAAAATAAGCTTTTATTAAACAATAAAAGCAAATGTTTAAAAGCAAGGAAAAGGCTATTAATTAAAGCATTTAAACCGAATTTAAGGTTAAAAACGCTAAAAAAATCAAGCTAATAAAATAGGAAGCGAAAACCATTCCAGCTTTAGAATTAATAAAATATAATTGGCCGCCGCCCGTGCGTTTTTAAATAAAAAAAACCTTAAAATAAGCCGGTTTTTTTAAAAGGAAAAGTTATAATTTTAAACTTGCTTAATAATAAGTTTAAAAATTTCCGTTTAGTTATGGAAGCGTTTAATTTTCTTCCAATTATTAATAGCAATTAAAAGGAAAAAAAGGCTAAATTTTACATTTATTTAATTAAAGAAAAGTTGAAGGAAGAAAAAAATATTAATTTTAGCGAGAAAAAAAAAGATAAATTTAACGGGCTTATAATTTATTGCATAAATGGTTTCGCCGATGGCACATTTAAAATGCATTTAACTGTTAAAACTAAATTTAACAAAAAAATTATTTTAAACCCGATTTATTAGCAATTTAACTTATTTAACGCTAATAAGGACCGGGCTTGTAATTAACACGTAATTAACCGAAAAGATAGGATTATAACGGATTTAATATCCGCCAAGGAACGTTATCCCGAAAATAATAATTTTTAAATAAATAATAACGATGCCTGCTGCAGCTTAAGGTACGGATATTTTAATAAATTAAAATTTACAAAGCTACCGGTAAAAAATAACATTTTTTTACCGTTAATACCTTCCGATATGCATGGGATTTTTTTATCCTGCACGGCCTGTTATTATTAAATAATATGCAATTAAAAGCTAATAATCCTTACCGGTATGCGATTATTTAAATTTAAAGGAATTTATTAAAAAAAACTTTTTAAGCCTGTTTTAATACCGGAGCTAGCTATTACGCCGTTACTACCGATATGCTTAAATATATGGCCAATATTATAAAAAGGCCAATTAATACCATATTAAATGGTATTAGCATTTAAAAGGCACTTAATTGGGTTACCTTTTTATTCCATCTGCAAGGTATAACTTTAAACGGCTAATTACGTACCGTTAAAATTATTACCGGCGCTTAAGAAATGGTCAAATTAAAAGCCGGATTACTTTTAAATAATAAATTTTTTATTTCCTATTAAATAATTTTTAACCCTGCGAAGCAACAAGCTAATTTCCATTGCTTTAAAAGCTTAAAGGTTTAATTAAATAAATACTTTAAATAAACTCCCAGCCCAAATGTGAATTAAATTAATTAATAAAATAATAATTCCTTTACGATCCACCGCAATAATACAATTTCATTTTATTAAATCCACTTTTTTAAATTAAAAAGCTTTAAATTTATACCCACAATACCCGGAGCAGCATTTTATTTAATAGGTAAAAAACGCAAGGTTATTTTTTATAATTACCGTAAATGTTTTTTTATATTATTTTAAAGTTTTTATATTAGCTTTTTACATAAATGCAACTTTTCCGGCACGAAAATAGGATAAAATAAAGCTATTCCATAAAAAAAGCATATAGCTTATTATAGGTAAATTTTATTTATTTATAAAATAATTTATTTGGCAAGGCCGACGTGCATATAAAATTTATTTTTTAATTTAATAAAGAAATAAACCTTTTTAAAAAATAGCTAAGCATGGCCGAAATCCCGCTTTCAGGTAAGCATTTGCCCATGCTTGCACTTTTTTCGCATTTAAATATTGCGATAACCTTTTATGCTAACCTATATTAAAAAATCAGGCGTAAAACTTTAAATCCATTTAAATTAACATGGCTATATAAATAACCACGTTTTAAACCACCGATAAAAAGCACCCGTTTAATTTTTATAAAAGATTTATATATCACGGTAAATTTAAAATGGGATGCAACGCGAAAATTGACAAAATGGAAATTAAAAAAAGGATAAAAATTAAGGCCTAATTACCGGCCCTGGTTAAAAAATTCCAGCAAATTATTAACCAGTTTCCCTTTATTTAAAACCATAAAAACATTATTTGGATGCATAAAAGCAAATATATGCGTATTCCGCTGCTTAAAAATACCCTTTTAAAAAAGCTAACGTAAAAATCATTTCTTATGGGGATAATAAAAAAAAAAGGTTCTAAATAAAACCTTGGATAAGCTGCACGAGAAAAACCGTTTTAAGTTTATTAATAAGCCGATGCTTTTTGCAACCTTAACCTTTATTATTTACCGATCCTTATTAAAAAGCTCCCGCAAAGTTAAAATAGTTATTAATTTGCGCGCATTTAACGGGCACGTAATTCCCGATGCCTATTTTATGCCTTTTTAAACCGACATTATTAAATGCTTTAAAGGTAAATATTAAATTTTTTATATATATGCTAGTACGTTTTTTTATTAATTTCCCGTATAAAAAGGAACCGAAAAAATTTACCATTACCTTTTACCAAGGCCTGGAAAAGTTAAAAGTTTATAAATAAGCTATTAAAATTATATGCCCATTTTATTAAGGTGTTTATTAATAATAATATTCTTTTTTTAAATTTAAAAAAGGAATATTTTAATTACTTAAAAACCGTTTTAACTTTATTTACCGATAAAAATATAAGCATTGCCTTTAAAAAGTTCTTTTTTTATTATTTTTTAATTATTTTATTGAGTTTTAAAATTAATGCACTCGAATTGCACATTACCAAAAGCCGGATAAAGGCCATTTAAGCATTTAAATTCCTATAAACTTTGGCCCAATTCGAAAAATTTATTAGGTTTACCAACTGGCTGCAACATTTAATTCCAAAATACGTTATAAAAATTAAACACAAAATATGTTATAAAAATTAAACACAAAATATGTTATAAAAATTAAACACAAAATACGTTATAAAAATTAAACAGTTGCAAAAACGCAAAATAACGTTTAATAAAAAAACAAAAAAGCGGTAACACAAAGGGCGGTAATAAACGTAAAAGCTATACCAATAAAACAGGTTAAACGCCCACGATTAAAAAGCAAACCAAGTTTAAGGACCTGCAAAACGCCCTATTACAACCAATATTAATATTTTATTATAATCCCTATTACCTGCTAATTATACAGCTAAACGCGTTTAAAAAGGTCGGCTTTTTAACTGTTTTATTCCAGCTCGCCCCGGGTTACACGTAAAATTATACTAAAACGATTAAAAGGTTAGCCATCCAATTAATTATATACCTAAATAAGCAGATAAACAATGTTAAATCACGGTATTGGCTGATAGAACTTAAAATCGCCTGTTTAATTTAGGTTTTTAAAAGGATAAAACCCTTTATTTTTTCCAACAGGTGTAAAAAAGTACTAATGGTACTTATTAACCATTCGGGCACCAAAGGCTTATATGCAGCCATTATAATAAAAACCGCCAGCCCCGGACGAAATAACATGCTTTTAATTAATTTTGCCATATTTATTAATACATTTAACCTAAAAATTATTTATTTACCCGGTTAAATTAATATAATTGTTAACGCATTGTTCCGGTTAAAAAGCATAAAACCAATTGCAATTTTATTAAAACTTTTAATAAAATTTAGGATACGGACCTGTACTTTTTTACCAAATGCATAGCTAACAGGACCTTGTTAAATATTTTAAAGGTTATAATGCACCCGGATATGCGGGAACAATTTACAGCGGCTTATATTATTAACCTGTGCTGGGCCATAATCTGGGCGGGTTTGCATTTTAACCGCATTTAAGGCCTAAAATAATTTTTCTTACGGGATAAATTATTTTATAATAATGATAATGCTTAAAAAACGCGCCTTTACGTTCCAATTAATAAATATTAAACTATTTTATTTAAATTTTATAATAATAAGCATTATTAGGAAAAACGGAAAATAAATCGTAATATTATATTAAGGTTTAACCTTTTAAAATGTTAAACGAAAATTAAAAAATATATCGCCCATTACTTAACTTGTTAAATGGTAAGAAAAACAAGGTTTAAACCGTTTGGATAATTTTAACCTATTAAAATTGTTACGCCAGGGTCTACGGCATAACTGTGTAAGTGTCACGTCAGGGTAGGACGGGACGGGTGGTGGACTGTGGTCATTAGGTAATGGGTAGGTTGGGTATGGTCTGGTATATTCTCGATATCTCCCCCTTCTATCTATTGAAAAGGGAGGGCGACCCATCCCTTTTATATACTAAACGGCCTCCAGGGCCATATACGAACAGGGCTAGGTGCGCCTCCCTGGGAGGGGAGGGATTGCGCCACGTGTGG
>PYSR01000249.1:0-43806 GCA_003049425.1 Magnaporthiopsis incrustans
GTGTGTGTGTGTGTGTGTGTGTGTGTGTGTGTGTGTGTGTGTGTGTGTGTGTGTGCGTTCGTCTGCTTGTTTGTTCTACTTTACTAGCATCAGCAGGCGAATAGACGTCTAGCCTTGTTTGGGTTGGCCATCATCGATCTTGGCTGAGTGATATCCATGTTAGTCGCAAACAACAAAGTCTTACTATCTCTATATATGTAGGCGGGATCTCTCCTAGACTGAAGCTTCTGTTCCACCTCGACGAGACCACTACCTAACACCGCACCAGCATCCTTTCCAAAAACCTTCATCGACTTGAGACATGCGTTTCTAATGTTGTATATGCATCAAAGCCTTCACAAATCTGCTTGACGCCAGCAACTCCTCTCGTCCCCGGGGTGACGCCGCGCGACCCGCCCCGGAGCCCTCCGTCGTCTGCCATAGTTTTGCCTGCGGCCTCGGCCCACCCGCGGGCGATCAACTCAACACCCACGCTGGCAGCAGCCGGCTGCCTACTCAGCCATGGACGTCGAAATAAGCGAAACAGAAGCAGTCGAAAGAAATCCCGGTTCCTCCATCGGCGCCGATCCCCTAAGCGACCTGGACGGAACGACCGGGCAGTCGGTCGGCCCTTGTCAAGCTTGTCCCATGTAGCTGCTTCGAGCAGCAAGACAGCCCGAATTCGACCCAGAACGGGTACGGTCTGTGCCACTTAGGTCATACCCGCTTCTTCGTCAGCGACAGGGATATCTATCATTCGCCATCACCGACTTGTCGAGGCTGATCTATCAAGACTCTCTTGAAGAATGAAGCTAGACATAAGCTACCCAGCGCCTAAGACGAAGTCGGGTAGACGCTAAAGTAGACGACTGGGACACGTAGCAAATAAAAAGACCAACAACGACCATGGTATCTGCGAATACGCCTGACTCCGGACCACACCCATCACCATCAGCCTTTCCCATCCACCGGAGCCTGCTGCCAGCTCCAGGATAAAAACACACACAAAAAAAAAAAACATTTTCGATGAACGGGATATAAAAACAAACAAAGAGCAGGATAAGGACTCATACGGAGAGGATGAGCGACCGAAAATAAAAATGGGCTGAAAGAATAGGAGAGGCTCCAGTGGTCCCGTTTCTTCCCCTGGCCGACGGTGTTATCGGACACAGTTGCCCCCATTCGTCAACATCACCTCAAAAGAATCCCCAAGTCCCCTGCCTTTTGGATATAACATGAAGGAAAAGAGAAGGAAAACAAAGCCAGGCATCTGAGCTAGAGTGTGAGATGCTGATGGCACCACAAGCCTCTTGAAGCCCGTGGTCCACTGAAGGCCGATTCAGCGGCAGAAGCGTATGATGTATGTACGTACACCCAGGAAAAGGCCCGGGTTGCAACAGCGTCGTCCCACCGGCTGACAGGTCGCCCAGTCAATCTCGGGTTGCGGGGATTTCTATAGCCATGTTCAGACAATTCCCATTGGAGAAGGGATGGAAAGGGGTCGCAAGCTTGGCGGAGATCGAAAGTATGTGCAAGAAGTGTGATAAGAGTGAGAGTGCCGGATTTCAGAATTGGCGAGTCCCGTCGGATGAGATGAAAGTAATCAAGAAAACACACACAGAAAAAAAAGGCTTTGTTCCCTATCCAGGCCCAAGTCGCCTCCGACGGCCACGATTTGGGCCGTCTGGCCGCTGTGCCAAGACATCTCGGAGCATGGGGTCATCCTTGTCCTTGTCGACGTGGTGCACCCTCACGTGACGTTGCAGATTGTCGGGCCGGGGGTACTTGTGTTCCCGATCCGGGCAAAAGGGGCAGATGTAGCCAGGCGAGTCGTGGACGAGCCCGTGCCGTATCATCTCGTTCTTGCGCTTGAACCCCTTGCCACCCTCGCTGCGAGGACAGCCCTTGACGGGACAATAGTGCGGCCGCACCGACGAGTGCACATTCATGTGCGAGTTGAGAAGGTACTGCGTGTGGAACGGCATCGAGTTGCAGCCCGGGACTTTGCACACAAAGTTGCCTCCCGACGGCGGCAGACCAGCCTCGTGCATCATGCGCCCGTCGCTCCCAGGCCCGGAGGGCGTGTGGGCATAGTCGCCTGTGCTGCCGGGCGTCTCGGTCGCGCTGCTGCTGCTGTAGTCTGTGTGTCTGGGGTAGCCGTTGGGCCCGACGTGATGCGCATAATAGGGACTCGGGGCGCCCGACAGGTGAGCCGCAGGCGACGGGAGGTCCCCTCTCCTATACTCCCCCGGTGACACGGGGGGTGAGGTGACCGACAGGCTGGCCAGCCGCGAAATGCCGCCCGAGGGCGAATGCGGCTGATACGAAGTGCTGGCGCTACGGCGGCGATCGCCTTGGGACGAGTCCGAAATCCCGAGGTTGCTGAACGTATCCCGGAAAGAGGGCAGGGGGTTATGGCTGCCGCTCGAGTCCGAGATGGGCGACATGATGCCCTGGATGGGCGGCAGCGACGGGTTGCGCGGCACGTTTGTTGGTGAACGCACGCCAACCTGATGGTGTCTCGGCGAGAGGCTCTGTTGTAGCGGGGAGTGCGAGTACGCGCTGGTGCTTTGCGGGCTGTATGGAGATGCACCGCTGAGCGCGCTGTGTCTATCGTCCGGTTCCCTATCCTCGTCGCGTTCCCTCTCCGTGTCCAGATCCAAGAGAGGGACAGGGCGGCCTCCCCTGCCCCCAAGACCCGCCTTCCCCAGATTCAGCAAGTCGGCAGCCGTCCGGCCGACGCCGTCGCCGAGGCCGATGGCCGCCATGGCGTCGGCGGCCAAAGATTGCAGGTCATTTATGGGCGCTGGCGGTGGTGGCGCATCGGCATGGGGGAGATCGTCCACGGACATGTTGCGCCCACGGTCTCGGACTACAGCCCCAGATGACCTTCGCCGACTCCCCCCGTCACCGTTGTTGCCGTCCGAGTCGTCCTCTTCGCCAGAAGGGCTCCGATCGTGGTCTTCGGAGGTGTCTGAGGGGAGGGCGCGTTTGCTGGCCGAGGCTACGATATCCGGGTGGCGACCATCAGAGAGCAAGGTTATCAAGACCTCATCACCCGGATTCGGCTGGGACTTGGAGGGGCGGGGTTTCCTGGAGCACGAATCACTGGGCGGACTGCCCTCGTGTGCGTTGAGGTCCAGCGACGAGGATGGTGACGGGTTGGTGTCCACCTTTGTGTGAGCCTTGAGGAGCGGGCTGTTTTTGAGGAGATAGTCGTCATCGGTGTAATAGTCAATACCGGCGCTGGCCGAAAGATCCTCGTGAGCCCAGGAATTCATCTCGTATCCGCTTCTTGTGTGCTCTGCTTTCTACTCACGGAGGAGGCCGTCGGTTCAGTGCGCCATGGGTAGGGGGATGCGAGCCGGGCTGTGACCTGGGCATGAGGCAGCAACCAGACTCCCATCCAAGCCCCGAGTCCACAGAACGAACAACCTCGGGCAGGGAAGCGCGACGCCCGACGACGAGATGGGCCCCTCCCTTTTCTTCAGTGTTGCCCGAGACTGGGATATATGCCGTGGCGTTCCCACGCTCTTTCTGGTGCGCCGACTTTGTACCGGCCACCAAATCTATATGCGCCGCCGTGTGCAGCCCAGCAAGTCCTCCGCCCAGATATCCTCCCTCCTCTTTTGCCTTGCGGCCGAGGCAGACGTCCCAAGGGGGACGGATGGGATGATCGAGCAACCAGCAAACGGATCGCTGATCAGCAGGTGCGCAGGTACAGCTCCCGTCTGAAGCTCTCTCTGCCTCGTGCTTGGGTTGTCGGCCGGGAGGACGTGTTGCTGCTGCTGCTGCTGCTGCTACTCCTTCTGGGGCGCCGGGATGGGCGGTGTCGCACGGCAGGAGCACACGCAGGGTACGCCTGCCTTCTCCCCGTCAGGCTTGATGTGAGGGGGAGAGGTTGCAGTATGTCTGTGCTGGCTGGACGTCGCCGGCAGCGTGGGGTGGGAGACGGTGGTGAGTCGGAGTCGGAGTCGGTGGAGGAGACGGCGGGACTGGAGTTGGGGAAGGTCGGTATGGGGTCCTGTCTTGTTTGTATGAATGCGACGATCCTCCTGGCTGGGCCGGGGGCGCGGCCGACGTCTGGGACTTTGGCCTGGAGGCAAGTTGGATGCTTGCAAAGGCGTGGCGTCAAAGCGGGCAGGGCCTGGGCTGGACCCCGGGGAACGTTTGTTCACAGAGCCCCAGGACGCTAATGCGGGAGGAAAGAGCAAAGGAAGCTCAATGGATGGGTGCGTGGCCCGCCGCCCTGGACACTGTGCGGACTGGGCTGTGGGCTGTGGGCCGGGGTGGTGGGCAGCTGGGGTGGGCAACTCCTGGAGCTTCTGCTTGCTAGGACCAGGCGAGGGCCGGAGTCAAATGACACTGTGCGCCACACAATGGCAGGCGCGACCGCGGCAGGTGGAGCCTCCCTTGAGCCTTGGAGAGACGCCTCTTGGGTCGCAATTTGGGACGGGCCTGCGCTTGCGCTGGACGGCCAGGCGCCCTCCTTTCTGGGACTTGCCGCGTGACGTGACTCGTTCGTGACCCGCTCGTCGACGTGAGAGCCGGCGGGGGATTTGCGTTAAAATTGGCCGCAATGCTGGGGAAAAAGAGGAGGGAGCGGGGCCGAGGACCTGCCTGGTCTGGCCCTGTCTTGTTTCGTTCCAAAGCCCAGTCAGTCAGTCTGCCCTCTGCTCCAAACAGCCTGGTCCGTCCGTCCGTGTAATTTCACACAAAGAATCGCCAAAAACAGCGCCCACTATATTCGCCTCTTGCAAGCGAACGCCGCCGCCCGCCCTCGCACCGTCCGTCCGTTCGTTGGAGCAGGTCCAGGGGCTGGACGAAGGAGCAAGGATGCTGGAGGCTGATACAGTCCAGACGATGTATAACGTGCGGATGGACGGATGGATGGATGGATGGATGGGTGGGTGTCCCCTCTTGCGTGGTTGCTCCGAGCTCTTTCTCCCCTGCTGCTGTCTCAGCGCGGAGGGAATGGCAACTGCGCCCACCCACACCGCGCCGCTTGGCAATCACGCAACTGAACAAGAGTCCCCAGGTGAGACTCGGCCTCGGACAACGAGCCGGTGACCAGTCCGGTATCGTGGAGAAAAGGGACCTAACTGGGATTGGGGATGTGGAGGGCTGGTTTGTTGGTCGGTTTCGTCGGTTGACGAGGGCCAGCCCTGCCGATGGGGAAACAGAAAGAGCTCTGACCTGGATCGTAAAGAAAAAGGATAACCGGGGGGAGTCTCGTTTGCGTTGGGTGGCTGCGTGGCACCCTGACTTCGCCGCTGACAATCGTTCCCGGCGAGATGCAGGAGGTGTAAGATGGCAATTGAGCAGATTAAGCGTGGCTATGCTTCCCGTCGGAGCGAGGGTAGATGAGGTGCGGTGGTGCTGGTGGTGGTGTGGTGGTGGTGGTGCACGCGCGAATAGAAGAACCTTTGAGTGCAACCCCCAAAAAGCCTCAAGGAAGGACAGGGCCGCCCTCGATGTCAGCGTTTGTGTGGCCGCCATCTGTCTCCCGCATCTTGGGCCACAAGGGAAGAGGGGGGAGGAGGTCAGGAGACAACACAAGCGCCAGGGGAGCACGAGCAGGCCCCGAGACCTCGATCCGATAGCACCAGACAGGTCCCAGGAAAGAGCGGTACGTGGTTCTGCGTGGGCCCAGCTGAGCCGCTTGACGGGAGCGAGCGGGAACACCAGCATCCATCGGTCATTGATTGACCTTAGTGCTTGACCCAATGGCAGTGCTTTTGCGGGCTCGGCGCAATCCAAAAAGACTCGACCAAGGAGGAGCCCCGACGACGCCGCAAAACAGAGTGGAGCTGGAGGTTACTAACAGGAATAAGCCGCATACGTAGGTACCGTACCGTCCAGTCGCCGTCTGATGACAGCCACAAGCCCCGCCAAAAGGCCGCGACTGCCCGCAACCCCGAAATAAAAATAAAATGAAATAAAAATGAAATAAAAAGTAAAAAAGAAAAGCAAATAAAAGGCCGAGCCCCCAGAATCAAAGAGCCCGGAACTGTGGTCGTTCGCCGCTGTAAACCTTCTCCGGTCCAATCTCTCGGATGATCGGAGGAGATGCTTTTTCGACGGATGTCAAGGACGAGATGGTTTGCGCCGTGCGCCCCGCCTAACAGGCACGGAGCCGTGATGACACTTCGGGACATCTATCTACATAGTTTCCTTGGCGGGCTATTTTTGCCCTTTTTTTTTTCAAGCCCCTACATAGGTTATCTTCGCCCCGATTTAGATAACGTTGATGTCAGGAAGAGGCAAAGAATTGGCCGCCTGGTGAAGACACGAGAAAATCCAGCGTGTCTTTGGTCTAGACGAGAGTGGACACGACCGACAGGGACAAGGGGCATGGGCTGTGTCTGCCGGGTCGGGCGGGACAGGAAAACGGCAATGCCAGGGCGCCCGATGGGGATGGATCATCACCGATGGCTTTACCCTCGATTCAGAGGCCAAACAAGGTTTAGGACTAGGAGGTTGTTTGGGTCGTCAGGCGTTTGCACTTGGCGATGCGAGCAGACTTTTTCGTTTCTCCCTTGTGGCGTTTCCGCAAAGGGCCGAGCGCGTTCTTTGTCTCTCTGGCTCTCACTCCTTCTGAGCTAGCCAGAACGGGGGGGAATGGTGGTGCCTGGCTGGAGCAGAGATGAGCGAGATCCAGGGGTTTGCTGGTCCGAGGGAGGAGCGCGGAACCCGTCGGCCTCTGACAACGATCGGCCAAGCGTGCGGCTGTTAATCTAGAGCCGACACCCATGCAACAACGGCCATGCGTGGACAGCAGGCGACCTCCCGAGACGTCGTGTGTAGGACGGCATGTGCGTACGGGATGTGAGAGAGGCGAAGAGAGAGTATTGGAGGAGCGACCCTGTGCTACGTTGGACTCGGGTCCGCAGAGCTGCTTTCTGGGTTGTCGCTCCATGTTCTTGGCAGCCAAGCTGAACGAAAAAAAAATGAAGCACAAACGGAAACCAGCTCAAACCACAAGAGGGCAATAACCTGCTCCTCTTCCCTCCACCTTCACATCCATCTCTATTCTATGTATCTGCCTCCGCCCGCCCACTCCCAAAACAAGGCAGCAATGCGGGCGGGTCGTGGAGGGGCCCCAGCTGGTACGCAGATAATCGAAGACGATGGTAGGCTAGTGTCATCGGTCCCAAGGCGGGCGATATGCGAAAATGCTGCATTGTCCATTGGGCAGCTCCAGTCCCTTTTTTCCCGCTAGAGAGAGAGACGTGCTAGACGCGTTTTCCAACTTTCCAGCCGGCCGTATGCACGTGTCTGTGTGGGTGGGTTAGGCTGCATTCTTCTCTGTGCGATGATTGAATGGCGCAGTGGCTTTCTGCAGGGAGGTGGGCAGCAAGGGAAAGAGAATAAAAAAAACTAAGACCTACGACGCAATCATAAGCTGATCATTCCCCACGCTAGACCCTGCCCGACGTGCGGCGGCGGGAACCATGCAACAGGGCAGAGGAGGCTCCTCCTCCCGTGCACGCACATGGACACATCTGGATTGGTACCTGTCTCCGCTGCGACGACGCATGGTGTCTACCTATCTCTTTCGCCTTGTCAAGTCGAGCCCTACCAACACGCAGGTTGTAAAAACCCGCAACACTCCACAAGTCCCGGAGGGAACCAATCTAGAGAATGCCAAATCATATACTGGGAGGGGCCGCGGTGTGAGCCTCCACCCCTTGTCATCTCGCTCTCTGTCGCCTCGGTCTCGGGGACTCGGTGAGAAGGACGTGGTGGTGCTATCTGGGTCCAGCCTCTCCTTCTAGCGAGGTAGATCGTTGGATATCTAGCACCAGCCGGCTAGGCTGGTGTGACTAGGGAACCCAGGCGGCCACACGCTCACTCTCTCACTTGCTCACCGCTTTTGTTTGGGGTTGTTTGGTTTTGAGCATCGGAAAACACGCGTTTTTTTTTTTTTACTTCCTTCTTGGGGGGCGGGCAGAGCAGGGTTGCATCTAGCCAAAGTGGGCTGAGGCGTCTCTGCATATTGATCGCCTCACCTTCGTCGTCTCCGTCTCTTTTGCGCCTGGGCCGCCGTGCCCCGTTCGTCATGACTGCAGCAAGAGCATGCACTATGTACGAGGAGATACGGCTTTGCCGCCCGTGCCAGAGCGTGGTGCCGACGAGGTCGGCAGGCATCCGCCTCGAAAACTTTGTTTTAAACCCTGCTCCCTCCCGTTCATGTTTCTCGCCCCCCTCCCGATCCCATGAATCAGAACCCGAGCCCGAGGGTCCGCGCAGGGTACGACGGAGGCGACACGAAGCGTTGTTGACCATTTTGGGGATGCAATGCTGGCATGTCGGGCGCCTCCACGTGCGTCCCATTTTGGGGGCGTGCATGCATTTACCGGATAAACGGACGAGTGGCCTGCTTCGCCTCCCACGCGCGGGCAAACAATGCACCGACCCGAGTGGCGCCCATGAGATAGCAGGCAGTCGATAGCAAGGGTCCGCCTGTTTTATGGTCTTCGATATTGCATGCATTATCACATGTGCTTTTTAAGGCTCGCGAGAATAAAAATAACAAAAGGAGAGACGAGGAAAAAAAAAAAAGAAACGAAAAAGAAAGAAAAAAAAGGCAGTAAAAGACCAAGACCCGATCGAGTGGGGTTGTCTATCTGGAGCTTGGCAAATTGAAGTGGCTGAGCCCTTTCGGCTGTCGTCGATCCATTCTCCTGGCGTGGGGCCGGCGCCGTGGTTTATTGGACGCGGCTCCGAGGCTGACGAGGTTCGACGCTGCACTTTGCGTTTGCATGCACAAAGCAGGAGCGCAGATGTTGCCGCGTTAGCCCCATTCGGTCCTAGTCCGAGTCCCTGCTTTCCTTGCTTGCCGAGCCGCGAGAATGGCCAGCGCATCATCACACCGCGCGTCGACAGGCCCGACCCTGCAGAATATTCCCAGTTGCAGGGCTGAAGTCACATTTCCGCCCTCGCCATGGATCCTGGGACGGATATTTCCGTTATGTCCTCCATGTTATAGCACTACGTGGCAAAAATGATAGCCGCCATATTCCACATTTCCGTCGGTGCACCACGATAGACCATGGGATGCTGATGTCGTGTATATGCGCGTGTGGTCTTATTTTATTTTGTTTTCTTTTATTTTTGATTTATACCCTCCTTCTCTCGCTCCTCCATCCGAAATGCCGGCCAGAGGTACACGCCGTGGCCGTGGCGTATGCAGGTCCCGCCGTTTAATCGATACTGCACCACGCAATTGCAAAGAAAAGGACGCCGGTGATGTTTTGTTGAGGCTCAATTTTGAGCCCCTCCCCTCCCTTGCCGCCGTTGGGTTCGTTTGCCCGGTAACTGAGCTTGCAAACAGAGCTGGAAACATTGACAGCGATTCCGGCAGGGGAGGCCCCAGACACCCCTGTCGAGCGGGGCAGACTCGTCTAAGGTTTTACCCTTTCCGTAGCCTTTTTGCCTTTCTTTCTCGGTACTTCTATCCATGAGATTGGCAGATAACACAGCACACCACAACGAAGGCTTCACCTTGGCGCACTGTGTCGTGATGGGTGCTGAGGTCCAGGATCCTTCCTCCTGCAGTTCGATGTTGCACTTTGCCGTGGTCCGTCCGATCCGAGCGCCTCGCAAATAAACCAGCATCCTTAATCGCTTTTCTGGGCTCGTGTTGAACTGAGCTGCTGGGATTCTGCAATTCTGGCTGCAAGGGCGAGATGCATATTTCGTGGCAGACACAAACAACACAAGACATGCACATACATGGGTCTCCCCTCCTTGGTGCTGCCCCGCGTCTCCGTCTGCTCCTGCCGCTCCTCCCCTTTCTCGGGGGCCACAGTTTGCTGACGTGGAACGCAGCCGCCCCGAGGCCGTCTCTATAGCGTGCCAGCGTGCCTATATATGAGCGTCTCGGCAGCGGGTGTGGGTGGGCGTGGATATTTATTTCCCCGGGCTGAGTGGAAGATGGCTGGTGGGAAATGACAGAGCCAGGAAGGACACGAGAGGGAGAGGAGGGATGGAGGGTCGATGGCATGTCCGAGCAGGATCAGTGCTACATCCGAAGCGGCCTAGCACGACGGCCGTCCAGCCCATCTCCTGGGAGATAAGTATGTGTGTAAAGTTAGATGGAATGGTTACGAGTGGTGATCGGGTGGGCGAGTGGTGGGTGGGTGTGTGTGTAATCTGGCTGCATCCCGTACCACACACATGTGCCACCATCGTGACTTTGCCAAAGCGACCCTTTTTGATGCGTGCTCGACCCAGAGGGTCGCGACACGTTTCAACCGAACCGGTTGCTTCCAAATTTCAGCCGCCAATAAACGGAGCCGCTGAGCCGCAATCCAGCAGGGGGGCGGGGCTGCCAAAGCAACAGAACCACAGGAAAAAAGGCTGGGGCCGAGTGGGCCGTAAGGTTTTGCACGGCCGGGGCTCCAGGCGATCGGCGCAATCCCCCTCCCCTTGTGGAAACATGAAGCCATTGAGGGAAACATTGACGACTGCAGGGCCCCCGGGGCCTGTCCCGCCCGCTGCAACCTCGACTCACTCAGCAGCGCAGCACTGAGCGGCCCCGGCCCCCTGTGCGCGGGCAGGTCGACGGGAGGAGCATTTGATCTTCGCCGCGCTTCCGCTTCCAGAACCGCCACAGCCCTGGGCACGCTGATTACATACCCTATTAGGTAGGTACCTAGGCTCACGTGCGTGGGAGTGCACGTTCGACCGAACCCTTTTGAAGCTCGACGTGCTAAGGCGATGCGTTTTTTTGTTGCTTCTGCCAGCCGAGGGCTCAACCGTGGTGCCAAAGATCATCCAACGAGCTTATCTGCCTGACGGGCTGTTCTCATGTTTTGTGATGTGATTAGTACATACTCAAATAAACATCCATGGAGGTCTTGACACGCGAAGGTTGCTGGCCGGCGCTGTCGGATCTGTCCCGCCCGTCCCGCTGGATATACTGTGTGGTAAGAGCCCGTCAGAGAGAAGATACAAGAAAGAAGGGGAAAACAAAAGAAAGAGAGAAAAAAAAAAAAAACCAGAAGTGGGCTCGGACCACACCGCCGTGCAAAGTTACTGGAAAAGTCAAGGGAACCCCTGGCTTTGCCCGCTGCTTGTTCGTGCGTAGAGCCACACATCAAGCTCACAAATGGCAGTAGGTTCAAGCCGCCGATGTGGGCTGCTTGTCCGAGCACAGCCGCAACGCCAAGCGCCTGGTCATCGTTGATGCCATGCATGCGTGCAGTCAACGGATGGGAGAGGGTTGCCCCGCATTGTATTTCTAATTCCACACGTGCATACCTAGCAATGTGAGTGCCTCACATGTACGTCCGTATTGACGGTGGCGGCATGAGAGGGGCAAGCGGGAGACAGCCGTCAAGGGTGGGTTGTGCTGGGCGTTTTCCTTTCTTTTTCCCTTTGTGCTGGTACCGCTACAACTCCCGCCCCCATCTCGATGATCCTGTCCCATATGTCTGTGCGTTCGTAAAGTCCGGGTCTGGACCCGGGCGGCTTACGTTTCATGTCCTCCCTCCGCCGGCTCGAATATGGCTATGGCTGGGTGGCTGGGGTGGCATCTTTTTGGCACATCTCCACGACGCATGCCAAAAGACGCAACGGCAACCTCCGGGCTGCCGCCTCGACGGGACATCGAGATGAGATGTGACGCCGAGTTCCGGCAATATGCTCCAAACGCTTGCGCTCGTCCTCGTTCGTCGGTTCGCATCGGGTTGCGAGGGCCCACAGCCGCGGTTCGACGGGCGGGCGGGCGGAGGGAATTGCCAGCAAGCGAGCCGGCGGTATTATGTGTCCTGAATCATGTGCAGAGATGCGGTCTGTGTTTTGCCCGACGGGGCATTTTGGACATGTATTGTATTTTGTTGCGTACCTACCTGCCTTCCTACCGAGGCAGCTTTGTTCTGGCCTTGCACGCTGCCCCCGGCGGCAAGTGTGTTGTTTTATGCCCTCTTTGGTCTGCGCCCTTGCCCGCATACCAGCCGACGTCATCTTGCCTCTCGCCACAATGGCGGCGTTGTCCACCATGATGAAGGCCGTCGTGTTCGACGCGCCCTACAAGGTGTCCGTTGTAGATCGGCCGGTGCCCCGACGTAAGCACCGTCGCCACCCATCTCTCTGAGGGAAGGGTGATGTTGACTCATTTTGTCGGTGGGCAGTGAAGCATGATACCGACATCATCGTCAAGGTGCACGCCAGTGGACTCTGCGGATCGTATGTAGCTGTCCGTTTCGACCCTCCTTTTTTCCGGGGACAAGGGAGTGTGTTCTTGTCTGGATATTGCTTTATGCCGACTAGCCCACTCACAACCCCAACCCTCGTGTCAGTGAGCTCCATGCGTATCGCGGCCTCGAGCCGTGCGGAAGCGGCTTCGTCATGGGCCATGAGTTCACTGGGACCGTGACGGAAGCAGGCTCCGCCGTGAAGACGCTCAAAGTGGGAGACAAAATCGTATCTCCCTTTACAACTTCATGGTAGGCCATCTCCATCACCCCTGCCCCTCGTTCCCGGCACACAAGCTGATGGAAAGGGACCCGGTGTTCTCCCTTCTCCTCCTCACTTCTTCTCTAGTCTGCAGTGCTTCTACTGCCTTCAGGGCGAGACCTCTCGTTGCGAGCACAGCCAGCTCTTCGGCTCGGCGTCCCTAGACGGCGGGCAGGCCGAGTACGTACGTGTGCCGCTGGCCGACGGGACCGCCGTCAAAGCGCCCGCCGAAATCCGCGACGACCGCGCCCTGGTGTTGATGGCCGACATCTGGCCAACGGGCTTCTACGGTGCGTCCAGCGCCCTATCGCTCCTCGGCTACCCACCGCAGCGGCTTCGGGACGAGGCCGTCATCGTGGTCGTAGGCTGCGGGCCTGTCGGGCTCTGCGCCGTTGCCGCGCTGCGCGAGCTGGGCCCGCCGCGGCACCTGTTCGCCGTCGACGCCGTCGACAGCAGGCTTGAGGTCGCGCGGGCCCTTGGCGCCGAGCCGCTCAATTACGCCTCTGATCCGGAGGGCATGCTGAGACGCGTCAGGGAGGCGGGCGGAGGACGTGGAGCCGACGCCGTTGTCGAGGTGGTCGGCCTCAGCCCGGCCCTCCGGACTGCCTTTGACCTCCTGCGGCCGTTCGGTGTCCTGAGTAGCATTGGCGTCCACAACGGCGAGGTGGGTTGTTGGCTCCCGAGATGGGCTTATATTGCGCGCTTGTCTTCTTTATGTTGACTAGATATTGACAGATCCCGTGGACCGGTGCCGAGGGCTATGAGTATGTGCATCCACATTGGGCTTCAGAGACCTTTAAGCGCAGCACTAACCAGCAGTGCAGTAAGAATCTCCGGATCCAGATGGGGAGATGTCCGGTGCGGGGGATCTTCCCGGAGGCCCTCGGGGTGCTTGCCAAGGCGCAGGACAAGCTTGGGTGCGTTCGTTTATATGGCCTTCTCTTATGCGTGTCCGAACCACGTGGAAAGGGAGGATTGTGACCTGGCTGACCCCCGTTCTCAACGCGCTTCTAGCTTCATGTTTGACAAAATCATGCCGCTGGATTCGGCCGTTGAGGCCTACGATATGTTTGATAAGAGGAAGGCGCAAAAAGTCATATTTACCCCGTAGATCCGAGATGACACAGGTGGTAATGACAAGGCTGCGGTGTGCCGATCAGGCAGGCAGGTACCCAAGCAAGATCTTGGCCCGGCTGGATAATAAGGCCAGGCGGGAGACTTGCATAGAGGTAGCCAAATGCTGGACACCAAGCAAGACAGGCAGACGCAAACAGGACGCGCTTGGGGACGGTGCAAAAATAGACAGATAACAAAACAGAGCCGCGGCTGCCCTTTTCAGTTCTGCCTAGGTTTGACGATGCCATCGTGCATCACGTAGTAGGACACGGTCGAGTCGTCCTGGACGATAGCGAGGATGATGCGCTTGCCCCGTTTCGCCCCCCTCCACTGCTTCCAGAGCTCCGAGTCGGCGTCGGCGTCTAGCTGCTGCGCAACGCTGCATTCGCCTTCGCCTTGCCCGCCATCCTCTGCCTCGGCCGCAGACGGGGGAATGGCGTCGATGGAATCGAAGACGGCGGCGAAGCGAGCCATGGACCACTTCTCGTTGAGGTGCATGGGCAGCACCCACTCGGCCTCAGGCGGCTGCGGGATGCGCTCGCCACCGCGCTCCTTCTCGGCCCTGATGATGGCGATCTGCTCGTCCGGGTGGACGTACATGCGCCGCGGCGGGAGGCCGTGCAGCAGCGGCCGCGCGTCCGGCGCCCCGGCGCTGGCTGCGGTGGCGGGCGCCGCCACGGGGTGTATCTCGACCCCAGTCCAGTCCTTCTCCAGCTCCAGGTTCTCCTGCACCGTCTTGGCCAGGTAATGGAGCGCTGCCTGGGATGGCGCGTGGTGCTCTTCTGCTGCCATTGCCGAGCTGCCCTTCTTGGTTTCGCGTGGCACTATCACCCGCAAAACCCCGCACCGCTTTGTGGAGCCGATGGGTTCTGGTGCGCGGTAGATGCGGTATGTGTTTTGAGCTCTGAAATTATTTTGCGCGTGATTGTGAGTTTGCGAACTTTGACGCCATGAGCCTCAAAGGCACGACTCTTTGGTTTGTCCGTTGTTGTGGCGATGAATTTTCTCAACGCGCGTGCAGCCAACCCGAAATGACTGGAACTTCTCGAATTGTAAATATGAATCATCAAGTTTCGGACACCCATCCACATCCCTCATAGAATCAAAATGGAGCAGTACATCAAATAAGCATCTCGACTGGGCTTGTTTGGCTTTGTCTTTTGCCCCAAAGTTGGAGTTGGCGTTGAATTCAATGTCCCGTTGCTTGCTCCCACGCCACGGGTGTACTTCCAAAACGACAGCGGAAATGCCCGCCGAATGATATTTTTGCTTCCCTTGCCACCAACACCAGATGGCCGCAGCATGTGCGAGCGACGCCTCCGATTCCCATTTCGAGAAGTATCCAGCATGGGGAAAAAAAAAAGAAACTAAAAAATTCAACAGGTATTCGTGTACAACGGTGCGCATAAACTGCACAGCTCCCCTGGACCCAACAATATTTACTAAAGAATGGCAAAATGATATTATATACCCGGGCCCCAAGCGGACGAGGGAGTAGCGTCGTTCGCCCGCAGCATTCTTCGTCCTCATGCTCAGACGGGCGGTATCTTCTCCGAATTGTCGCATGACGTCTGATTCTTCTTCTCCTTGGGCGCCTTGTCCTTCTTGTTGTTGTAGTGCAGGATGCCGGCTTCCTTGTCGCTCTTGAGTTTCTCCCGGTCCTCGTCTGTGAGCGGGACGCCCTCGATCGCCTTGACTGAGCTGCCCTCCGAGCCCATAACCTGCCCGGCCACCATGCCGGTGAGACATCCCACCACGACCAGCATGGCCGTCGCGGCCGAGGGGCGGTTGTACTTATTGAGACCCCACATCACCGAGGCAAGACCGACTTGGACTAGCGTGTTGGAGACGAAGAGCCAAACGACAGTATCCAGCTTCCACAGCGGGGTCGCCGGCGCTCGCATCCCCGTGAGCGGAGCAGCGGCCATTTTGGACTCGGGGATCGGGACGGCGGCTGCAGGAGTACCATCGGGAATATTGCCGACTCCAACGTCTGTCGGGAGGTTCTGGGACTCGGGCAGACGGAACCAGTCGCTGTGGATTCCGGCGAGGTGTCGCAAGCCGTCAAGGTCGCCGCCCCAGCGGTATTTCAGGAGGTAGTAGAGGTCGCGGAAGCGCCAGGGGGCCAGACCCCAGGCGAGAAGACAGAAGAGGGCGTTGAGGATCTGCGAGTCGATCTCGAGCCATATTTGGCGGGGTGAGGTGTCCTTGTCGTCGCAATTGGGAACACACATGGCGGGGCTGGCGTTGCAGAGGAGGAGGAACAGCATGCCACCCCACGCGACGACATTGAGGCAGTAGACGGTGATAAGAAAGCCCTTCCATGTCGTCACGAACGCTACTGATGTCTCCCATGCGTGCTCGCATTGCGTTTTGAAAGGATACTTGGGCGGGAAGTGGTATCCATTCTCAAAGTCCTCGGTGAGCGGTACGAGTTCGGGACTGATGGGTTTATTTGCGCGGTCGACAGGCGTTTCCGGAGTCGGGGCTGTCATCGCTCGACCGGAGGCGATTGACAAGCGAGGAGTTTGTCGTCGTCGAGGGCAGGGGATTAGACAAGGCGCGTGCTCGGTATGGATGCTGTCGACTGGGGGTGGACGAGGCGACAACAGCAACCTTTCTAGCTTTTCAATACAACGGGGTAAGTAAACGGAGCAGAAGGCAACGAACAGGACAGCGGGAAGGGGGAAAAAAAATCGGCGTCGATATTAAAACAAGCCTGGCTGGGTATCTGATGAGAAAAGAGAAGATAGTCGGCACCTAAATGGTCTCCGGGAACTCGTCTGGTTTTGTTGCTGGGCCGTCAGATTTGATTTCTTTCCCTCAATCTCGCTCGAGACCTGCTGGGCATTGGACATTCAGGGGCTTGGGGCTGCAGGCCAAGGTGCGCGCCCCGCCTTTTAGCGCCTTTTTGGGCCGGTTCCAGAACGCAGCCAACAGGCGCAAATGACCGCTCCACTTGATGAATCGAAGGCAAAATGACCACCGGCATTCTCCGCCCACCCCTTCCTCGGATTCGGCAACCCCAGACCGCGCTGATTGGCCCAGTTTGGTGGACATGGGTGTGGCTTAGGCGGCAGTGACGTCGCGCTGCAGCGTCACCATCGGCGCGCCGATCCTCTCGCAGATGGGAAAAGCAGAAAGGGACGGAAAGAACTGGGTTTCAAACCCGCACAACCAAGTAGAGTCGGCCACTCACATGCCTGCAGCCCCGAAGCTGTCGACCCAATACCAAGACCACGGACGCGCGTTGATGCATTGGCTGCCGCCTATCTGTGAGCTGTTGCGCCCCTGACGTCAATTTCCGTGCCAGACCAATGTCGAACAGGCTCGGGCAGACACCACGGATCAGAGATGCATCGCGAACGATCAGGAAAGAAAAGAAAAAAGACATGTAGCCGTCATTGTCTATCTGTTCACCATTTCGAACCAATCTGTTTTTCACAACCAGCTGCAGATCTCTCCAAGATTCGGGCCGAGTCATTCTCGTCTCTGCTCGGGCGTCTAGCTCGGTTGTTCTCACTGGCAACCTCGTCAACGCCACTTATCACGATGGGAAATGGCGACACTGGCGATCCTCGATTTTTTAAGCAGAACTTGACGATCGCAATATGTAACTGCACTCCGAACGGCTCTTGCCCATCGATTCCAAGTTGGAGACAGCGTCCGGGCTCTTGCGCACGATTCTAGAGTCCTTGCCGACACGCAACCACAGGTATCAGCCACCTTGATTTTCTGAGTTGCTGTGACTATCTGGCTACCTAGTTCGGAGACCTCATCTGGCTCTGGGGAATAATTCAACCCGATGGGAATTGAAGATGTCGATCCTGCTGTTCTGGCCCTGAGCAATCGTTGGTGCCTAGCAACAGTCAACGAGTCGTCAGGCTCCGTCCACTTCGCTAGCTGTTGTAAAGCCATGATTCTATTCCCTGGTGTCTTCTCTGCCGCTTCACAGCCTCGCACACGCACTCCTCAAACTTCCAGAGCCTTCCAACCCATATAAACAAGCCTCGTCTAAGGGTCTTCACCGAGCGACCGACCTCGGCAAGTTAACACAAGTCAGCCGTCGGGTGCCCCCAACCTTGCCCAAGCCACCTCCTGATCGCGAAACCTTGCCTCTCGAGGTCGACGGTTCGAGTCCCGATTTGGATTAGGGATTCCGGGGTGCCCGGTTGGCGCGGGCTGGGTGATGGGCACCCCCATCCGTACCTGTAAATGCCCACCTACCTACCTCGCTGCTGTAGTGTGCTGTAGGTCGGCCGAAGCAAAACCCTCAAGTGAGGGTTTTCGTAGCTCTTCACCTCCATTCGGGGTTGGACAGTGAGCTTTTTGCTACATGGTTTTTGTTTTCAGCCTCCCGCAACAAATCGATGGAATACCTTTTCGTCGCCGCCTTTCCACGTTAGCTTCAACTGGCGAAAAAGAAAACCTACCCGACTCCTTGGGGAAAAAAAAAGGAGAAAAAAAAGGAAGAGAGAGTCACATGTTCTCCTTCGCCTGAAACAAGGGACTCGCGGGCAAAGCACGAGATGCTTCGTACCGGATGGAAGAAATGTCTGTCTCTATCTTTGCATAGCATCTTCAAGGGCATCGCAGTATTAGACCACCTCTATCGTAATAAATAGTAGAAACAGAGCTTGGCGCTGGATCGGCGCAATTAGAGCGGAAAGACAGGGTTTAGTAGAGGTTTGCCGAAGCCTGTTGAATCCCCGCTAGTTCCTGCATACATGCACAGAGCAAGCCGCAATGTCGCGGACGTCTGGAGCGGGACCCCCGAGGTTGCGTCCTGCTTCGGCGCAGCGGATAGGCCCGGGTTGTCCGACTCCCGCGGCTCAGTCGGTCGCATTATCGCCATGGAAAGGCTCGTGGTCTTTGCCAGATCCAAGGCCTCCATTCCAGTCAGCCGAATCTGTCGAGAACGTTCGATTATCAACAGAAATGGCCATCAAGGAGTCGGGATGAACCTCACATCATCCCGTCTGTGAAGTTGATTTGTGGGAGATGCTCCGTGTAAGCTGGGGTTTCCGGTTGGCCAAAACCCCCGGCGGTGACATCAACTGGGTTTTGCAGAAGGCAGCGTGCACGCGGTCCGCCAACCCACTGAGCCGGTCTGAATTGCCGGGGAAGCCTGGCCAATTGGCTCGGCCTTGGGGAAAAGGCGGGTCAAGGCTTGACGAAGGGGTGCCGAGGTTGATGGGCCCGGCTATCAATTCGGCGTGCGTATCATCATTGCGCCTTGTCGTGGATGGCCAGCGGGGCCAGCGTCACCTTATATACTTTCCTCGAGGCCGTTTCCAGGTTGGCTATTTGTCTGTCTTGTAATCGCCGGCCGCTCTTGGTATTTTATATATATCTTTTTTTTTCTTTTCGTTTGTCCCAAGAGTCCTCCTGTCGACCCAATCCACGCGCCAAATCTTCATCTCACATGCCTCGGGTCCAGTGAGCCGATTCGCGCACGCATCGAGAAAGGCCGCCCGGATTCGCAACCACCAATCCGACAAAGCCCATACATCGCTCCATCTACCTGCTCCTCGGCCGGCGAAAGGACAAGACAAGCGCCCAGGACAAATTGCCTCGAAGAACGCATCGAGGACAGTCGGGCCCCGGGAATTCAAGCCCGCCAGTACAAAGGAGCCGCCCCTGCAGCGTCTCGCCCACCGCGAGTCTTAAGAGATGGCTGCGCAAGCAAAGTCGGCGCCGATCGGGCCCTGGGGCCGGGCAACCGCAGGAGCGGCCGGAGCGGTCCTCGCCAACGCCCTGGTGTATCCCCTAGATATGTAAGAGTTTCCTGCGCGCAAGACGCGGAGCCAGCGGGTGGGATTGCGACGAGAAGATCAATAGCGCTGACTGATGTACGTCGACAGTGTAAAGACTCGTCTCCAAGTCCAGAGCAAACCGAAGCCCGGAGAAGTCGTCCTCACCGGCGCCGCGAACCAGCACTACACCTCCACGTGGGACGCCATCACCAAGATCGTCGATCAGGACGGCCTCGAGGGCTTGTACGCGGGCATGAGCGGGGCGCTGCTCGGCGTGGCCTCGACCAACTTTGCATACTTCTACTGGTACTCGGTCGTGCGGGCGCTCTACCAGCGGTCCGCCGGCTCCGCGGCGCCGTCGACGGCTGTGGAGCTGTCGCTGGGCGCGGCGGCCGGCGCCGTGGCGCAGCTGTGCACCATCCCCGTGGCCGTCGTGACGACGCGCCAGCAGACACAGAGCAAGGAGGAGCGCAAGGGCCTGGTCGCGACGGCGCGCGAGGTCGTCGCCAGCGAGGACGGCGTCTTTGGGCTCTGGAGGGGGCTCAAGGCCAGTCTGGTCCTCGTCGTGAACCCAGCCATTACGTATGGTGCCTACGAGCGGCTCAAGGTCGTCTTCTTCCCCGGAAAGACCAACCTGAAGCCCTGGGAGGCGTTCGGTAAGCCCATGCGCCCGCCTCCAAGAGGGAGAAAGAACCCTTTGGCAACCACCAGGTAGTTGATGCTGATGTGATTAATTGCAGTTCTGGGCGCCATGTCCAAGTCCTTGGCAACGCTGGCCACACAGCCGCTCATCGTCGCCAAGGTGGGCTTGCAGTCGAAGCCTCCCCCGGCCAGGAATGGCAAGCCGTTCAAGAGCTTCGTCGAAGTGATGCGCTTCATCATCGATAACGAAGGGCTCCTAGGTCTGTTCAAGGGAATCGGGCCCCAACTTCTCAAGGGTCTTCTGGTTCAGGGCTTCCTCATGATGACCAAGGAAAGGTGAGAAATACGAGGACATTGAATACTCGCCATCTCCGATATAAGCGCCACGTAACTGACCACTGGTATCCCTCCAGGGTGGAACTCATGTTCATTCTGTTCCTGCGTTATCTGCGCGGTCTCCGGTCGGCACAGCTGGTCAAGGCAAAGGAGCTGGCAGCGACAGCCAGTACAGCAGCTACCAGCAAAGTGTCGCCCATCGTCGTGAAATAGTGGCGCTGTGGGATTTGGATAATTATAAGGACTAGACAGGCATCTGGGCCTTGATTTTCTTTTCTTTTAGTTTCGTCTGCGCATTGCATCTTGTCCACGTCAGCTAGAAAGCGGGTAAATGATTTGAAGAATACCATCTAGTAAGCCGTAAATATACATATCTCGCCAGGCGAGGACTTGTGGTTGTTGGCTCAGATATCTTCTCTCCATCCCTTGGTTCCGGCGTCACTGCGAAAGTTGGGTTGCGAATAGTATCAGTTTTCCGGGCATGTCAGCCACGGGCCATTCCGAAGTTGATTTGTCGGCCCCGCAAAGTGTGGCTTGACACCAACACAGAGTCTCTCGTGGTCCGTGCACCGCCACTCAGCCACGTTAGGGCCGGAATTTTCAACCACGGCGCCCACTGCGCCCACAGATTGCAGGTGCAGGAATTCATTGCCGATCTGCGACCGTGACAACTCAATCTTTGACCAAGAAGACTCCCACCTCCGGAATTCCTTGAGAAAGATCGGAAGCACACATTCACAATGGCCAGTGAGTATATCCTCTGTCTACTGATGCATTTCATCTGCGAACATCTCGCCGGTCCGCTGACATTATGATGCCCTCCTTTCCCCGCAGAGTCCAAGAACTCGTCTCAGCACAACCAGTCGCGGAAGGCGCACCGCAACGGGTACGTTTGACGAAACTCCGGCGACTTGCCCCGTCTATTGGCCTACATTGCGACGAGGGCAGAATCGAGAGTGTTGGAGTCTAGCGGACTAGTGGAGGAGAGGGCGGTTGACTCGGAACAGCGCTTCCCGGGCTCTCGAGTCCCTTATACACGCCAAATCCCAGATGACTGGCTGACAGCCACTTCCGTCTTGTAGGATCAAGAAGCCCAAGACCTCAAGATACCCGTCGCTGAAGGGCACCGACCCCAAGTTCCGCCGCAACCACAGGCATGCGCTGCACGGCACGGCTAAGGCTCTGGTAAGGGAGTCGCCCCGGGCTATGCGGTCGACAAGCCTGGTCCTCATCTCCCTCCAATGTTGGCCAGACTTTACTAACCCACATTGCAGAAGGAGTTCAAGGATGGGAAGCGAGAGACGGCGTGACTTTCCTCTGCTAGGAAATGAAAGAAACCTGGTGAGATGAGACGACGACCAACGGCGAACAACGGGAAACCTGGAACGGAATAAAGGCATGGAGCGGCGGGCACTCATGGGTTTTCTTCCCGCCTCATCTGGAGTTTTTGACGAGCTTTTTTTTCTCTCTCTTAGGGGCAAACAATCTTGCATTTCTGAGAAGCTCGCCGTCGTGCGGATGCCGCTCGCCCCAATAGTAGGCCGGTCTGCTCATGATGATGCCGACGACCTCCTGGCCCTCTGATATTCCCGCGCCCTCGAATATCCCAGCACCTCTACCCTCCGAAACCCAACAAAAGGCCATCTTTTTCCCTTGAAGGTGGACTCTCGACCAGGACGGCATTAGTGTGTACAGCACAGAGCCTATTTCCATGCTCGCCTTGCTGAAGGAAAATTATCGTGCCAAGATCAAACACCCAAGTCCGCCTATTACCAAACACTTCAGGCTGCAGTTCACCTCCACGGCCGCGGTGCATGAATGGTGGACTACATACCTCATTCCGCCTCCTTGACGTGAATTATGTGACGGACACTGTCATGATTCACTGTGGACAGATTCGACATAGCAGGGTGCGCGGCTAGTCAGGCCATCGCATTCTGCTTGTGACAGGAGCAAAATTGATGAATAATAATGAGCCAAGCGTAATTCCCACGTTCAGTTTCAGGGCATTCCATCATGAGTGAGAGCCGTGAATCTGGAAGCTCGTCGATCCGGGAGTTCGGGCGGTTTTTGTGGCCATAGCTTCCCATGCGCACCTTGCTCGAGCTCAAGAAGAGATGATAAATCTGGACTGGTCGTCAAGGTGGCCTGCAGGACATGTCGGTACGTAGCAGGCATCTTGTCATTGATTGGGCCGCCACACGCATCTCAGAATCAGGAGTTGTCTCAGCCGGAGGCAGAGTGACCAAAGGAATCATGACACCGGGCAAGAGCCTCAAGTTTTGCGACTCGAGGGGCTGCCAAGCGAGGCTAGGGAACGGCGGTGTCAAGAGGGCGCTTGTCAATACGCATACCCTCAAGTCAGTGCCGTCTTGGGACTTCAGCGGCCAGCTAGGGAGGCCCCTGAGCCGGGAGAGCCTCAGTGCAGGTAGGTGGTAGGTATTACGAGCACATAAAATTTCGGGGCGAGACAGGCTGCACTTGCTGTTGCTACACCTATGCGCATGTTGAAACCCGCAATACAACTCGGCGCGGTCAGGCCACCTCGGAGATTTCTTTCTTTTCGAAAAGCCATACGTGGCGCTCGCTCTTCCGGATTCGAGGGCAGCGCTGCAGCTCCATCCATTTCAGGAGTGGGAAAGAAACGGCACACAGACCTCACTTTGGCGGGTGGTCGAGTCGGGAGCCAAGACCCACCTACCTGCCCAGTGACACGACATCAGATACCAGCGGTCCCGTGGGCGGGAGGAGACGGCCAGGCCCTCCAACACAGTTGATTGACGGATTGATTTCATTGTATGCACGCCGCCCACCCCGAAGCGGCGCGGCGCATTTTTAGCGCCGCATAGAAGAAGCCTTCGCTTCAGCCCGGGCACACCACCCAATCTGCGCCGTCGATGTTTCCCCCACGCCACGGCTCGGCGGGCGAGATGAGACCTCTTCAGGTTTCCGATAGGGCAGGCATGTGGTGGCGAACCAATGCTGGACCTGCTCGGCCAATTGCATTGAGCAGGGTTCCTCCCAGAGACAATAGGAAACAGGAGGTGAGGGAGCTCCCGGGCGGGCAGTTCGCTGAATGCTCAGCAAACAAGCGGACTAGTTGTGGTCGAGCAAACCTTAAAAAAAAAAAAAAAAAAAGGGATGAGGCCCTGGTTCGATATTTTTATCGTACCTGGGGACGTTTGGCTTGGGTGTTTTCAGCGTTTGGCACGCATATTCCATCCATCCACTAGCCCGGTGTCCTAGCTTTCCTCTTCGTTTCCCATGCGCGAGACGTGCACTTGGTGGGCCAGAGAGGGTCTGTGAGGCATGTAGAGTTAAGGGGGACGGAGAATGCTTGATGCCTCTTCAGGCAGTCTTCTCGAATCAAAAACCTCAAGCTCCAACGAGCCACCGCCTAACACAGTCTCTTTCCACTCTGGCCCACCGGCTCTGCATCCACGGACACGTCTCCAGAAAGCACCAACGCGGTGGGAAAGGAGCACTGTAGGTACATGTAGGCAGGCAGAACAGACAGCTCCGTGCACACCGTTACTAGCGAGACATGGCGTTGGAATAAACCCCTCGCACGCTGAGGCGTAACCGACGCTTTATATCAAGCAAACGACAGCAGGCCCCGACCATGGATATCAATAGAAACACTCGGTCGGGCGTTTGCCACGGCGCGCCTTGAGACGCTTCAGCGATCGCCGGAGCACGCACCACCCCTGGTGCACCCCTAACTTCTTGCCTGTATTGGAACGGTCTATCCACCGCCCAACCCATCCCAGTCCCGAAAAGGCACCAACCCCAGTCGCGCTCCCCTTCAATTTTTTTTTTTTCCTTTTTGCAGGTCCCCGCAGCCCCTCTCGCACTCCACTTCCAGGTGGCTTACCTTAGCATGCCGCCCCCCTGGACGGATTCGTGCGTTGACCTCTCGCAGCTTCACCAACCCTCCTCGGTCCCTCGCTCTCTTTTCTTTCGCCTCTTCCCTCCTCCGCCGCCGACCTTTTGCAACGTCGCAGGCGCCTCGGCACGCAGTTAAGCTTCAGAGCACTGATAGAAAGTATCATTGCCGAGCGTCTTAGGACCTCGAGTTCCCTTCTTCTCTCTTTTTGGAACCAGGCTCCTTTGAGGTCAGCCGCTGGCTGCTGCAGGAGTGCCTGGTTTCGTTTTATCTTTTTTTACTTTTTTTCTTCCATCTTCGCGGCTCTTTTCGGTTCACGCATGCCAGGATAAAAAGAAAACAAGGTCTCCCGATCAATCTCACTTGGAATCTAATACAGACGACCGCGCGCACCGCGACCGTTTCCCGAGACAACCTTTTAATTTATACTCGCCCACACCGCAACCACCACCACCGCCACGAGGCATCTCCGCAACCCAAAGGCCCGCGGCCTGGGTTCTCCCTGACCGGCCACCCTTTTGGTTTGGTTTTGTTCCAGGCCGGAGCATTGATCGATCTCGAGTGTCACGGCGAAACAACTCGGGTGCCTGTCGCCTGTCGCGCCTCCCACAGCCTGCGCCCTCAGCCAATTTCTCGAACAGGCTTCCCAGGCTGTTTCATATGCTGCCCACCGCTGCCCGGCCCTGACCCGACCCGCTTCGACCCTCCCTCACCCACCTGTCACCGAACCTTCCTTGCCCTTCCCGTCCTCCACGCCCTCGGCGAGCTCAGCCCGCCTTGGGGCCCACCGACCACGACGCTTCTTTATCCGTCACAACCTCGCCCTCACACACATCTCTCTTTTTGTTGCGCTGTCAGCACCAGAGGTTACCGACCATGTCAAACCCTCATCTAGCCAGCAATCGGATGAGCACCCCAGAGGCCTCCAGCACCCTTACCGCCAGCAACAGGATGTCCACTCCCGAGGCGTCCAACATCTCTTCGCTGCGCCCTCCCTCGTCGCGCGCGGTCGGCACCGCCTCGCACCTTCGCGCCTCTGCTGATGTTGCCGCTCTGACGGGCTCGTCGGCCGTCCGCGCCGGCAACGCCCGGCCGTCGTCCGACTTCTACCAGGGCACCGGCGACATCGACCCTCAGGACAAGATTGCGCAGCAGTGGATCGCCGACATCGACCAATACGAGACTACGCTCGAGGAGATGGCTGCGGCCACCTTGGACCAAGACTTCAAGGATGAGCTGAGCGCCATCGAGCAGTGGTTCCGAGTCCTTAGCGAGGCCGAGCGGACTGCCGCGCTCTACGCGCTGCTGCAACAGACCACCCAGGTGCAGATTCGCTTCTTTATTCAGGTGCTGCAGCAGATGGGCAAGAACCACCCCATGTCTGGCGTTCTCTCTCCGGCAAACTTCGACAAGGGTATGTTTGCCACCACACAGCCGTTGAGGGTGGGCTCCACGTGGATGTTGAGCTAACCAAGGCCGAGCACAGATCCCATGTCGAACCGTCTCAGTGATGCCATGAACAAGCTGAATGTCAACGACTCTGCGCGGAACTCGGTTGCGCGGGCTCCTGCCTCGCAGGCTGCCAAGCGCCAGTCGGGCCTCGACGCCTCGACTGTCAACGCCATGTTCCCGGATGCCGCTGCTGCCATTGCGGCTGAGAAGGCTAAGTTCACTCAGCAGACGGGCAACCAGCCGCCTTCGAACCGCAACAGCACAGTGGACAACCGCGGTTCGCTTGTCGCGCCCGCCATTTCGACTCCTGCTGCCGATACCGGCGAGGCTGGCGCCCAGAACCGGAACCCGACCTCTCCCTGCGGTGCTGATCAGGCTCGCGCCAAGCCAGCTGCCGCCGGCCAGGCCCCCATGGGCCAGTTTGTGCAGCCGCCTCCCTCGATTGGTGCTGCGCTGCGGTCCCCGCGCACGGGTCCGCTCACCGGCAACTCGCAGATCCAGAACACAACTCTTACGGCGGGCGACAAGGCTGCTGGTGAGCTGGGCGTTGCCTCTCCGTTTGGCGGTCCCAGCGGCGGCAACTGGGCTTCCATGGTCAACACCCCCATGAACGCCAACTTCCCCCAGGGCCAGGGTGGAGTAGGTCAGGCCGACATGCTCGCCAACGCTACTGCCATGAAGCTTGCGGCCATGTCCACTGTTAACAACCGCTTTGCTCTCGACGACGTCCGGAAGTACCGCCGCGCCCGGTCTAACGACGCTCCCGGCGGTCCCCAGGGCGCCCTCTCTCCTGGAATGCAGGTTCCGGGTGCCAATGTGGTTATGATCGATGAGCACGGCAGGGTCCTGAGCCGTGACCAGATCATGGCTATGCAGGGCCAGCAGAACATGTCGTTCACCAACCGCTCCCGCCCCAACTCTCCCGGCATCGCGCTCCAGCAAGCCGGCGGTTTCGGAGCTATGGCATTCTCACCCCAGCAGAATGGCTTCCTTGCGCTCAACCCTATGAGCGGTGGTCTTGCTCCTATCAATCTGGGCCAGCTGGGTGTCATGGGCTCTGAAAACTACCTTTCGGATCATTCCGACATGGCTCGTGGTCGCTCGCCTCGCGGTCGCAGGGGCAGCTCCAAGCCCCCAGAGGACCCTACCGACCCCACGCTGCTCCAGGATATCCCAGCCTGGCTGCGGAGTCTGCGTCTGCACAAGTACACGGACAATCTTAAGGACATGAAGTGGAACGATCTCATCGAGCTCGACGACAAGCAACTGGAGGAGCGCGGTGTCAACGCTCTTGGAGCCCGGCGGAAGATGCTCAAGGTGTTCGAGCAGGTCAAGGGTAAGATATCTTTATAAGCAGCCCCCCATTCCCTAGTCCCTGATATCAGACAGAGTTTCGCTGACAAAAGTGCCTCTTTCTTTATCAACAGAGGCCAAGACAGAGGGCCGCCTGGCTGCCTAGGCTTACCAACGTCTTTTGTGTATTCGTCATACTCTTTTTTTTTTTCATCTCCACGGTTCAATATATCATAGACAGCACAGCGATTTACTCTTCCTCCCCACCATTTTTTCGTACTCTATCTTTTCTTCTGGCATCTGCACTCTTGACACAGACGGTGGATTTTGGCAGAGAGCGTTCTTAGAGGTCGTTTCAACACCATCTCTTACTTCCTTGCTGAGCATGGAGGTCGCCTGCATGACCCAGCATACCCTTCCGAATATACTTGGCTCCGCCCTCTCATCCTCCAAGATGAGGTGGCTGCGACTTTGGAGGGAGCAAATCCCCTCATGTCGATTATATACGGACGCTGGGGGCTGCGACAGGGCGCTTTGCCGACGCAAAAGCCGTATCGCGCCTCTCCAGCTCTAATTTGGGTGCCGTGGTAGGTTGGTGTACAATCGGCGAAGACGTGTCTTGTCTCCATCGCGCTGGGAAGGGAGAAGTCGTTTTGAATCTCTAGAACACATTCACCATCAGGGAATGGCTTGGGGGAGGGGAAAAGGGAGGTCATCTGCACGTGATATTGGGATCAGCGGGGAAATATGGAGGAAGGAGTTGATGATGCTACGGAAGGAAAATTTCTCTTTGGCTTTCCCTTTTTTTTTCTTTTTCTGATCGCGCAGCCTGCCATATTTCAGGCGATACTCGATTTGCTGTTGAGGTTGGATGTCGCCAATCTCGACTCGATGCTTTCCCAACTGGCTCTCTTGCTACCTGGCTAGAGTAGCAGGACCGGTAGCTACGCACAATGAATAACTCGCTTTGACTTTGGACTAGGTATTCCCAGTAAACACGCACGCATGTGAATGCCAAGAATGGAGGCTCAACTGGACCCTACCCTAGTGTCCCCTTGGCATATGCAACGCCAAGAAAAGAAGGGAAGCATTTGATGGCCGATGTTTTGTCGTCTCGTCCGAGATCGATCCACCCGGCCGCGAAGCGTGAGACAAAGAGGAAATTAAAAAAAAAAAAAAAAAAGAAAAAAAAGAAAATGACAATGAGAAGATGACAAAAAGATCCCTGCCGCCAAAAAAAAGATGATATTTCTAGAATGATACGCATTACCATAGGGGTTCCTCAACCCTGCCGGCTTGGCATAGGACCCCAGAGGCGGACCAAACAGAAGCGCCTCTCCCGGGGCAGGCCGGCGACAGAGGTGTGACAAAAAAGTTCCGACCACAGGGGATGGGGGGTGGGATCAGCGACCTTGCGCATAGACTAACTATAAATATCATCCGCCCGCGTGGCCGTACCCGTGCACACGGCATTGCGCTGACATAAAACAGTAGCTGGTTGTTTCTCTATGTAGACCGAGCTTGGAGCGCTCTGGTGGAGCACGCACCACCCCTTCGTCTGTGGGACAAGTCTTGTTGAAGAGTGGAAAACCCCGTCAAGAAAAAACGAGTAAGAAGGAGGGGAAAAATACACTGCATCAATCTCGTGCGCCGCGCCATCCCGTGTTACAGCCCCTGGCTGACAAACCTCATGTCTCCAGCTTTCCCCTTCACTCGCCACGCAACCTGTCGACGATCCATTCGTAATAATGGGCATGCCAGTACTGACCCGTGGCCCAAAGCGCGAGGCCGCCGAGGACCCCGATGCTCCCCAGGACCTCGAGCGCAACCCAGCCCTTGGCCCGGAGTTCGGCTGCCAGCTCGATCAGGCCCAGCGGGTCCGCGGCGTCCGGGGGCGAGTGACGGCGCCTTATCGTCTTTGACGAACCCAGCCACGCCCCAGACGCCGAAGGGGGCGCCAGCGAGCTACTGACGTGTTGCGAGGAACGGCGAGTACTCTTGCCGTTGCTACTGATGCCAGCGCTGCTACTGCTACTTCTTTTGCTTCCGTTGCTGCTGACACCGCCAGCGTTGCCGGTCCTGGCGCTGCTGACGGGCACTAAAGTCCCGTCCTGGATACACTCGCCTAGCCGCTCCGTCAGCCAGACAGCGCGCTCGCCCCGCGCGAGGGTTTCGTAGCGTGCCCGCTCGCTGGTCAGGCTTCGCTGGAGGTCTGCCGCCCAGCTGGCCAGACGCACCTGGGCCAGCTGCTCTTCACGCTTGGCCGCGGGGAGGAGAGCCACTGCCGTCTCCGCGTCCGACCCGGCCGGGCCAAGAAGTGCCCGCTGTTGGCTGTCTCTGCGGTCTGGTGCAGGCATGCCCCCGGCTGGAGGAGATCCTGGGACGCTCTGCGACGGAGTCGGCCGTGGGGTGGCGGGCACAGCGGCAAGTGCTGGGGGCCATTGGCGCAAGGGCCGGTAAAGAGCCTGAGGCTTGGATGCGTGCTCGCCCGAGCGCCAATGCAGGTACTTCCGCGCCGCCGAGTGTCTTAGCCATGAGGCTCCATCCGAGCTGAAAGCCTGTCGGACCAGCACATCCAGCTCGGATGGTAGCAGAGGCTGGATGTAGTCTGGGCTCATAAGTAGGCTCGCGTCCATGACGTCACTGTCGGAGCCGGTGGCGCTGGATATCGCATAGGGGAGTTGGGCACCTCCGCCACGGGGCGGCGCCGAAAAGTCGAACGGCCGCACCCCGGCGGCCTGTAGCTGGCTCAGAATCTTGTCTTTGCTGTGCACGAGCTGGCCCAGAGGGACGGTGTCTGAGCGTGCCAGCAACGGTATTACGTTTGTCAGGGGCGTGAGCAGCCTTAGATATTGCAGATCGGCCGGTTTTACATCTGTCAATAGGCCTCGACGGCTGGTCAGAGATACGTGTAGATTCGACATATCGCGGAGTCACGGGGTGTCGGCATGCTTACCGCGAGAAATCAGATAGAACACGGCATCGACCTGAGAGCCACCCTCACCGCCCAACAATGCGAGCAGGTCCGAGTCGCTGAGCGAGTTGGACGACAGTCGCTCCAGATGGGACTCAACATATTGCACCACGGGCATAACGTTCTGTAAAGACTGTAGCATGTGTGCGACGCGAGTTAGCGGGGGATCCAGGTAGGTAGGTATCTGGCTGGTAGCACTAGGGAAGGCCGTAATGGATTCCATGTCATGGGACGAGAGCTGAAAACTGACCTGGGGTGAGCCGGCTCTAAACCCAGGGGTATCAACAAAGCAAATGTTACGATCCAGAATACTGTCGCCTAGGCTCTTTCTCCGCCTCTGCGCGGGAGATGAGTCGTCGTTCAGGTCGGTCCACCAGTCTGGGTACGCCTTGGTGCTGCCATATATCTCGGTCACCCGGTCGGTGCTGCCGCTGGGTGTCTTTGACGGCGACGATTGAGACTTGGGCTTGGCCCCGCTGGCGGCGGCCACAGCGGCCGGGATCGCAGCAGGAACACATGGGTTGATGGGGTCCACGTGGACTATATGCTCGCATATCTGCACAATGGCTTTGATCAAGGACGTCTTGCCGATGCCTGCAAATTATCATGAGCAACCAATCAGCTTCGTCAACTCAGACGGAGAACCGAGGACGCTGTTGGAAGCGTAGAGGGGAGACTGAGTGTCGGCGAAGCATACCAGTCTCGCCGGCGATCAGGACCTTGAGCCGGCCGATTGCCTTGCCCTCCTGAGAGAAGGGCCTACGACTGGGCATCTTGATACTAGGCATAACAAGCTGCGGGGCGCTTCCGCTGTGGTCCATGCCGGCGATGCCGGCAAGGGCCTGCTGCGCCCCTGCGTCGGCGCCATTGTCGGCCAAGTCGTCGGCTTCGCTGGTGCCGGCGATGCTGACGATGTCGGCCTCGGAGAACTCGGACAGCGAGTTGCGACGAGAGGATATGCCGCTGAAGGCCGAGGCGGGGCCCGAGAGGCCGGGACCGGAGAAGGGCGTCAGGGGCCGCGACGAGGGCAGCGGGGATGGCTTCTGGGGGGAGGTGGTGGTGGGCGAGGCCAGGCTGCGCGACAGCAAGTCGTGCAGAGGCTCGAGAAGGGGAGGGGTTGCGGAGCGAGAGAATCTGTCCCTGCCGCCGAAGCTGGGCACAGGCGTCGCATCGGCGGCCGGGACGGAGCGGGGTGGTAGTGGAGGCTGTAGTGGTGGACCCCCAGCAGCGGCGGCAGCAGCAGAAGAAGCGTGGAGCGGAGGGTGGGGAGGAGGGCCGTGGGGGTGGTGCGTGTCCCTGGCAGCGGCGTCGGCGCGCTTGCGCAGGTCGTGCCTCGGCCTGGTGAAGGCGGCGAGCGACTGCTCAAGCGACGCGTTCAGGGCGGCCTCGTCGGTAAGGCAGTAGGACATGGACTGCGGGCCCGCGACGGAGTGGAAGGAGGACATTCCCAGCAGCGCGTCGTCGTCGGACGAGGAGCGGGCGGGAGGTCGCCCGAAGCCATCGGTCGGTCGCATCTTGTTCTTAGGGAGCGGGAGGTGAATGTGTTGTTGTATCGACAGTGAAGAAGGCGTAGGGAGCGCAGCAGGATCTACATGGCTTTTCTTTTTGTTTCTTTTTCTTTCTTTTCTTTGGCTGCTGGTGCGTCCTGGGAAGGAGGCAAGGAGCAGGCGGGTGTTTGTTAGGGAGAAGAAGGAAGGGACGAGGTGAAGTCGAAGCGACGCCGGCCACTAGCGTGTCATGGAGGGTCTTCCATTCACCGCATGCAGTCAGTGGTTCCTGCTGTGATCCGCAGTGCAACGGCAGCGTGCTTATCGGCTGATGTGCGACCGTGTGAGGGAGGGGTTTGGCAGAGGAGCTTGAGGGGACAGCGGGCAGTCACGACCCTTGCAAGCTGGGGTCCATGATTGAAGGGGCCGGGGGTAGGTGACGCTGGTGTCCACCCCGCTGAGTGGTCGCGCGATGGGCCTAGTGCTGCGTCATGCCCAATCCATGCGCACTTGCCGATTCAGGCTTGCTGCCAGGCGCTGAGTTGCCCCTTGGTGGTCAGCTGGTCCGCGCCTTCCGAAGATCTCTTTGTGCTAATCTCGCGGGATTTGCCTGGAGCGGTGGGCGGCCGGGATCAGGACCCTGGAGAAACAGGAAAACGAGCACATGGGTTTGCGTTGACAAGAAGGAAAGAAAGCTTTGGACATCCGAGGCCCGGTATCCAGGAGTGTATCGAGGCCTTCACAATTGCCCAGCAGCCCACGTCTTACAAATGGCGGTTAACCCTCTCGGTCTGAGAAGAGTCTAGGGAAGGGAGGGTAGGTAGGTTATGTATGTACATTGAGGATGCCGTTTGGCCTCTTTATCAACAAATACAAGGTGACCACTGTTGCAGCTTTGTGCACCAAACAGTGGCAAACGGCCCAACCAAGCAGAGAAAGCCGTGTGCGGCACAGAGTTCTGCTTGTTTTCTGCTTTCTCTTCGATCCTCGCTCAAGGAGCCTGCCGGTTGGGCAGCCAGGCGCTGCGATGATTATTTCCATCGTGCCCCTTCGCGTTCTGCCTCGAGCCGCCGCATGCGGTCCTCCTCATCACCGACCGAGACGGCCTCGCCCCTGCGTCCCTTGCGGCGGCTCCGCTTGCTGCTCGAGTCGCCGTCATCGCCCCCGCCGCGGCTGCGCTTGTTGCCGCCGCCGCCTGCCAGCCCAGCCAGCTTTTGCGCCTCCTTCACGAGCCTCTCGCGGTTGCGCTTCTCGCGCTCCTCGGCGTGCACGTCCCGTGCCGCCGTCGCCGCGCCTGATGACGACACCTGCGACTCCCGACGCGAGGCTTGATCACGGTCACCGCTGCCGCCTGTCGCGCTTTTGGAGCTGACGGCCTTGATCTCGAAGCTGCGCGTCTTTCCACCTGCCGGCAGTGGCGCCTCCACCGCACTGCTGGGTGCTGACCGGCTCTCGCGGTGACGATGGCGGTCACGTTCCCTGTCCCGATCCTGGTCGCCGCGCTCACGATCGCCCTTGCCATCGCGCTCCCGGGCACGTTCACGGTCTTTGGTATCGCGATCTTTGCCTCGATCTTTGGTTCGGTCCGGTCCCTTGTCCCTGTCATGATCTCGGTCCCGCCGCGATGACGTCTTGTGCCTGTCTCGACCTCTATCCCGGTCCCGGTCCCGGTCCCGGTCTCGGTCTCGGTCTCGATCCCGGTCCCTATCTCTGTCACGGTCCCTGTCGCGGTCCCTGTCACGTTCCCGGTCGCGATCCTTGTTGTCGCGTTCCCTCCGCCTATCGGAATCACGCTCTCTGCGGCTGCTGCGGTGCCCTGAACGACGGGAATCATCAGGTGATGCCGACCTTGACCGCGAGTCTGGTCTTGACCCGGCCAAATCTTCAAATTTTCCGTCACGAGATCTCGCCGACTTGGGTTCATCATCAAAACCGTGCGAGATGCTATCCCTATGCCCGTGCCGGTGATTGGAACGTCCACCGTCAGCCGTGGCGGGCGGTGAGCCAGATCGATGTCGTCTGCTGCTGCGCTTGTGGCCCCCGTCTTTGCGGTCCCGGCTCCGGCTCCTACTCCGGCTCCTGCTGGATCGTGAGACGGACCGAGCCCCCCTTTTTTCTCGCTCTCGGCGATCGTCTCTCTCTTCAGTCAGGTTCGGGACATCGCCTTGGCGGTTTCGGTCGCGTAGCTCTCGGTTCCGGTCCCGGTCTTTTGACGATCGGCGGCTCCTGTTATAGCGGTCTTCCTTACCGTCACGGCCGCCATCTCGGGGCTGCTGGTCGCCCCCGGTGTTCCGTCTCGGGTCGAGCGACCCACTACGGGATCTCGGTCTGTCCCCACCGCCAACCGGACTTCCCTGCCCATTCGCCATCTTAGGGCTTTGTGGGCTATCATCAGGGCCAATGAGCCCACGAGCCTTGAGGTGGAGGAGACTGGTGTTGGGCAAGCCTTGCCTCATGGCCTTGGGACCCGAGGGCGCATTCAGTGGCACGTCGGGCGCAGGAGGTCCCGGTCGGTGCGGGAACTGAGCGCCATAAGAATCACTCAAAGCGGGAACAGGCCGCAGAACACCGTCCGGCGCTTTGTTAGTGCCCGCGGCTGATCCATCGGCAGCGCCAGTGACATCTGAGACACCTTTACCAGCCGTGCTAGAACCTGCCCCACCCGCACCACTGCTTTGACCTTCCCCAGTGTCGGATTTGCATGGCTGCTCAGCCTCCTGCTTGGCTCCCTCGTCCGGAGGGGCGCTACCGTCACCTTCGGGCTTTTGGCTTGCGGGGCGTATGCTGCGACCAAACTCGTCGACTCCCGAGCCCGCCAGTTCCTTGGCGGCAGAGTCACGTCTCTGACCCGCGGGATACCCGCCGTTCTGGTCTTGCCGGCCCATACCAGTGCCCATCCCCATGCCCTGGCCGTAACCCTGTCCCGAGAAGTGCTGCTGCATGCCGTAGCCACCATTCTGGTGGTCCTGGTAGCCGTCGTTCGCGGGACCATTGCCGAAGCCGTTGCCGCCATAGCCGAAGTTTCCGCCACCCCGGCCGTACCCGTATCCGGGGTTGTTGCCGTTGTTGAAGTATCCTCGACCTCGGCCGCCTCTGCCACCTCCACGGTAGAAGTTGTTCTGGCGGTAATTAGTGTATTGGTTCTGGTGGCCATAGTTACCCTGATTGTAGGCAGAGTTGAAGCCGGCCGAGTTCAAGTTGTTTCCATAATCACCATTGCCCATGCCAGAAGCATTCGGATGACTGAAATTATCTTGGCCGCCGCCATTCCACGACTGCTGCTGCTGTTGCCAGTTATCATTGGATCCAGAGCCGACGCCCATGCCGCCGCCACCGTTGAACCCGCCCATGCTCATGCCGTGCATCCCCACGCCTTGCGGCCCGAAGTTACCGCTCATGTACATCATGGGGTCCATGTTGGGTATGCCTAGATGGGTGCCAGGGGTATTGTCAGCATACGAGCGCCTCGGGGTGTTGCCCAGGACGCCATATCGTCGGTGTGTCGTCCGTGTTGCGCGCGGGGGGTAAGAGAAGGATGATGGTGCTGATGGTAGTGATGGGGTCGGTGTCGAGGGAGTCTGACCCATCATTGAGAAGCCGCCAAATCCAGATGGCATCATGCCGTTCTGCATCGCCATCATCATTTGCATCTGATTCATATCGGCGCCGCCAAAGTTCATGTTTGGGAACCCTCCATTCCCGAGCCCGAAGCTAGGATTGAGATTACTCGACATTTGTGTAGTGCCCTCTCCGTCCTCAGCGCTCTGGTTTGATGGCTGTGCGTCTTCTCCCTTGGTGTCTTCTTTTGATGCCTCTTCGTCGCCTTTCTGGGGCTCGGCTGTCTGTTCGTCCTGGCCGGCCGCCGGTCTCGTCTCGGGATCCGCGTCCTGCGTCTTGCTGTTAGTCCTAGCAACCACATGTCGAGTGATAGCCAGAGTGCGCTCGGCGGAAAGTCGGCTTACATTGCGCTCTGGGGCATGAACACTGCCCCTTGCATCTGCCCGGGGCTCCTCTTTCACAGAAGGAGCCCCGGCTTGCAGGGTCACAGTTTCGGAATTCGACGATTGCGCCGTTCCATCACCGTTCACGGTACCAGCTGCCGGGGCGGGGGCAGAAAGCCTCTGAGAGGCCGGCTTCGTGTCAACGGGGGTTGGCGGCGCAGAGTCCTGGGCGTCCTTGGACCTGGGCGCCTCGCGCTTCTTCTCCTCGGTACGGACGAAGAGCTTGATGGTGGTCCTGAGCGCCTTGTTCGGTTTGCAATCGTCCGCTGACAGTGGCGAATGCTCGCAGACGGGGCACGACGTGGGCAGAGTGGATTGGCCTGCGGATTGTTAGCAGGCGATGCAAGGCTCCGAGACCGGCCCGTTCAGACCGCCGCAAGCTCGGGGGCTCCATACAACTCTCGCATATGGCCTGGTCGCAGCAGGGCAGCTTGAAGGCATTGATAGCAAGCTTACTGCAGATGGCGCATCGAAGCTTGATAGGTATCTCGTCCTGGCTCAGGGAGCTGATGAAGGGCCGAAACGACAGTCAGTCAGCAGGCGGCGACGCGATGAGAGGCACGTGTCCCAGAGAGGCAGGCGGGCACCAACCTGACGAGGTCCGCCTGCGCCGGCGTAAGAAATAAAGAGGCCGCCATGGCAAGTTGCGGCGCGGTCAGTGCAGTGTCGTTGACATGAGTATCCGCGGAGTCGGCAGGACGAAGGTGGCGACGCGACCAAGTAGGTGGGAGGTGAGGGTTTGCGCCGCAGCGTGCAGTCACCGAGGTCGGCGCGGCCCTCAGTGGCTTTCGTGCTGGTGCCGCTCGTCAGGTTGGAGAAGCGGACAGTGCACAAGATGGCGGGAAGACTAGTAGCGCCTCCGAAGCAGTAGGCACTTCGCCGGAAGAACTCGAGAGGTGCCGCCGCGATGCGCGTTGGATGGCGGAGAAAAATTTCGGGCAGCTCGCTTGATCGACTCGAGAGGGTCTCGCTCAACGAGGTCCCGCGTTTCCAAAGTCGGGCCCCGCAATTCTTGATGTCACGTGCGGGCAGTGCGCCAGTCTAAGTCCCTGACAGGTGCTTTGCAATGCCAGCGACTGCGGGTGCGTCATGGATTCTTACCTTCTTCGTAGTATAACGGTCATGCTGCCAACCACGTTCCCCAAATGAGAGCTGTGTAAACATAGCATGCAGGAAACAAGAAAGGGTATAGGAAACAGGAAAGGTGCCTATAGGAAAAGTTTGGGCCTTAAGGGGTTCCAGTTAGCTTTGTAGGAAATGCAGATCTTTACTTGGTCGCGGTGACTGCTCTTCCTGTCGCTATTGTATCTGCAAGTTCGTATTCGTAGATAGGTAGATAAAAGGAAATGCAGGGCGACTAGTCAGTTCTCAAGTCTCTATTCCCAAAACTGGCTCTGGTCCTGGTAGAAAAATGACCAGGTACAAACAGAAAGGAGAAAAAGAAAATCAAAAGCAAGCAATACGCCCCGTTAAGCCCGAAAGACGTGCCCTTATGACCGGCTTAATAAATGCAAGAAAAGAAAAAAAGAAAAAAAAAATGAAACCCGCACATCCTTCTGTGTCCCAACAACTCTCCCGGAGCCTTGACAATGTGGGGGTGCCACTTGGCCAACTAAGCCGACCAGCTCCAACCCTCATCGTCGACCAATAATCTCCACCCGCTTGTCGAAACACACGAACCAACCACTCCTGGAACACAATCAGCAAGCACAGCCGTCCTTGGCCTGCTGGTCCTGCGGGCCGCCTAGGTTGACGCGTTGCTCATCACCACCACGGCTAGCCGTCGCGCTTCCCGCGCCGGGACCACGAGCGCTCTTGAGCGACGTCTCCGGGATGGCGTTGGCGATGGCCGTGAACACCTCGGTGACATTGACGCCCGTCTTGGCACTTGTCTCGAAGAACAGTAAGCTCTCCTCCTCCGCGTACGACTTGGCCTCTTCGGTTGAGATCTTGCGGGCGTCGCCACCGGCCGCGTCATCTGCACCATCGTCCGCATCCGCGCCGCCGACACCGCCGTCGCTGGTCAGGTCCAGCTTGTTGCCAACGAGGGCGATGACGATTCCCGGCGATGCCTGCCGCTGCAGCTCAGCAACCCAGTGCTTCGCCTTGATGAGTGATGTCGGCTTGGTGAGATCGTAGACGACGAGCGCTGCCTGCGCGTTTCGGTAGTACATGGGCGCCAGCGAGGCAAAGCGCTCCTGTCCGGCGGTATCCCATATCTCAAACTTGATAGTTCGGGTCGGCAGGTTGCATTTTTGGGTCAGGAAAGCAGCTACAGGAGATGCAGGTGTCAACGGCGGGGAAAATGGAGAGAAACGGGGCAGACTTGTTCTTTTCCCCTTACCTCCTATGGTCGGCTCTTTATTCTCTTGGAAATCGTTGTTGACGAATCTCAAAACGAGCGACGACTACAGTGGCGGGACGTGTTAGGGGCTGCGTTGCAGGAGACGGGGAGGCGGCGCTCGAGGCGAATAACTTGCCTTGCCAACAGCTGCTTCGCCAAGGAGCACCAGCTTCACGCTGCTGCTAGGCTTTGCGGCTCCGTCGGCCATTTCGATAAAAGGGGGCGCCTGCGCAGAAATACCCCGGGAAGCAGAAGCCAGGAGGTTTGAGTTCGGACGCGGTGGTTTGCGGGTTGGACGCGGGTTTTCGCTGTTTTCAAACACCTCTTGATTGCTCGGTGCCTTGGCTGTGGTGACGTGATGAGGAAGACCGACGAACCGAAAGCTACGCAACGCAACAGCGGGCGGGCTGCCCAAATGCTGCGACCTCCGACATGGAAGGACGCTATGACCAATCCGGTCGGCGCCTGGCTCGTGCTCTGCCGCGCAGGCCAACCCCGCTGGTCAGCCGCCAGGCAGCGTTTGTGCTCGCCGGGCTCCTGTGCAGGATGATGTGGAGACGTTGTGCTTGCTGAACTGTGGGTCGCCGCCGCTAAATCATGCATTGGAACAGGGGTCCCGTCAAAGTGGGCATATGATGGCAGAAAAAAAAAAGTTCATTGACCGCCGACGCCGCCCTCAGCGTGCTCGCTGTGCGTCTTCTTTTTTGCGCAAGCTCCATGCAACCCGCAGCATCGTGCCCAAGCAAGCAACACCTCAAAATGGCGGTCTCAGTCGCCGTCCAAGCCTCTCCTAGCGCCAGCAGTGACTCGCTAGACCAGGTTGAGTGCAAAATCATCGAGCACGAGCCCGGCGAACCCTCCAAGAAAAAGTCCCTCTTCGAAGACGACGAAGACGAGAGCTCGGGGAGCGATGACGACTCGGAGGATGGCGGCGCCAAACTCGCCGACGGCTCGGCCGTCCTCAAGATCAATGAGGAATATGCCCGCAGGTTCGAGCACAACAAGAAGCGTGAGGAACGGCAAAAACGTTGGTCTCCCCATGGCGCCTTGATGGCAACCCCGCCCGTCTCCCCTAGCGATCTCCCAACGCTTGCTAACTGTGAATTGCCAGTGGAGGAGAAGCATGGATGGGCGCTTGCCAATGGAAAGAACGGGGACGATGACTCCGAGTCGTCGGACGACGAGACCGAGGACGAGGAGGGTTTCCTAGCTACCGAAGATCTCGACGCTGAAATCTCGGCAACCCTCCAGGCCATCAAGAACAAAGATCCCAGGATCTACGACGAAGGTACGACCTTCTACAGGCCGATCGATGAGGCCTCGGCCTCTGCGTCCAAGCCATCCAAGGAGAAGGCCGTTTACCTGAAGGATTACCACCGGGAGAGGTACATGAAAGGGGACGTGGGTGCCGGCTTCGAGGACGACTCCGAGGCCGCCCCGCCGCCGCGAAAAACTTATGTTCAGGAGCAGGAAGACCTCAAAAAGTCCATCATGAACGAGATCAACGCCCTTGCGGAGACCGGTTCCGACGACGAGAGCGAGGATGATGCGTTTATGAAGAAAAAGGCCAAGCAGCCCGAGGAAGAGTCTCATGTCGCCGACGGCGTGCATCCTTCCAGGGCTGCCAAACTTCAGCTGACTGAAGCGGATGTTGCCAGCGCAGACAAGGACCCGGAGCTTTTTCTCTCCAACTTCATGAGCTCGCGCGCCTGGCTTCCTCCAGAGGGCTCCAAGTGGGAGGCGTTTGAATCGGATGATGAGGACAAGGACAACGTCAACTTCGCCGAGGAGTTTGAGACGGCGTATAACATGAGGTTTGAGGACCCTGAAAAAAGCAACGAGGTCCTCAAGTCATACTCACGCTCTCTTGTCGCCGAGAAGTCGGTGCGACGGGAGGAGAAGAAGGGAAGAAAGCGGCAGCGAGAGCTTGAGAAGGAGAGGAAGGAGGCTGAGAAGCAGGAGAGACGAGAAGAGCGCGGCAGGCTGCGGCGCCTCAAGATCGAGGAGGCAGAAGAGAAGCTGAAGCAGATCAAGAAGGTCGCCGGGTTCGGCGGCAAGGAGCTAAAGGAAGAGGAGTGGGTCAAGCTTCTGGACGACAACTGGGACAACGAGAAGTGGGAAGCCGAGATGCGCAAGCAGTTTGGCGACGACTATTACGCTGAGGGCGAGGCCGACGCCAACAGCTCGGGCGACGAGGAGGCCGGCTCATCCAAGAAGAAGCGGAAGCCCAAGAAGCCGAAGTGGGACGACGATATCGACATCAAAGACATCGTCCCGGACTTTGACGATTCGCTTCCACCTAATATCACTCTTAGCGACGACGAGGATAAGGACGACGGTCCCAATGGCGCCGAGGCGCCGGCGTATGATGACGACGACGAAGATGGAGGGAACCCAGCCAAGAAGCGCAAGACGTCCAAGGATCACAAAAAGGACCGTGCCGCTGCCAAGAGGGCTGCCCGACAGGAGCGGGCAAAAATCGAGGCGCTGGTGGACCAGCAGCTGGAGCTGGAAGACCCAAGCGCGCTCGGTTCGTCCAAGGGCAAGAAAAAGCAGAACCCGGGCGGCTTCCGGTACCGCGAGACGTCGCCTACATCGTTTGGGCTCACAGCGCACGACATCCTGTTGGCGCCGTCGGACGCGGCTCTGAACGAGTTCGCGGGCCTCAAGAAACTCGCCAGCTTCCGCGACGCCGAGAAAAAGCGCAAAGACAAGAAGCACCTGGGTAAGAAGGCCCGCCTACGGCAGTGGCGCCGCGACAACTTTGGTCGTGAGTTCGAGCACACGGGCCCCACGTACGGCTTCGAGCGCGTCGCGGCGGCTGCCGAAGACGCGGACGGCGGCGCGGAGCCTGGGCGGAGACATGACAAGGGCAGGGACAAGGGGAAGGGGAAGGCCAAGGAGGATGCAGCATCAGAAGAGGGCGAGAAGAGCAAAAAGTGCAAGAAGAGAAAAAGATCTAGGGGGAAGGCCAGCGCCTAAGTCAATAGGTTAGGGTATCGCGACATCAAATTTTGCTATCATCTGCATGTTGTCTACCCAATCAACTACGGGTACCTGGTGTATGCCGTCACGCACGCGTGTGCACTTGTGTTTGCGTGCTTAGCTTTGGACCGAAGAACGTCGAGAAAACAGTCGGAATAGCATCGAAAATACCAAACGTTGCCGTTGTTAGCAGCTTCAACCCGTGCGCCTTCTCCTATCTCCCCGGTGCTACGTGAAGTAATGACGGGAGAAGGGTGCGCAGGCAGGTGGCGGGTGGTGCTTGCCGTCTTGCCGCTCCGAAACCTGCCTAGCCCAACTTGGCAATAAGCTTGGGGGCGTCTGATGGATGGATGGATGTAAGGTGATGCATCATAATCAATTTTCTCGAAACGACAACAAGTGAAAGTTTAAAAAAAAAAAAAAGTTAAGAGAAAAAGGCAAAACCGCCACCAACGCTATCGCATCGCGACCGGCGTGATGCAACCGCCGACGCTCGGTTCGCCGACGGCGCCCAGCACCACCACCAGCACCACCAGCAGAAATCTGGCGAGCGGGGACATTGAGCTGAGCCTGCTGTCGGGCAAGGAGGATAGCGTCGCGCAGGGCAGCAGCTACAGCATGCGCGAGCCGGCCTACGACGACGACGAGCCGCGGCCCAGCCACATGCGCCGCTGGGCCGACAGCTTCCGGCGCGACCCGGGCAGGCGCATCACGCCCAAGGCCGTGCCGCTGTCGCTGGCGCCGGGCACGCCGCCGTCGGCCCGCCTGCCCGTCGCAGCCTTTGCTGCGGCTTCGGCTCCGCGCGACCCCGCGGCCGGCGGCCACTTCTACGACCTGCACGGCGCCGCGCTCGCCACGGCCAACTCGGCCCTGTCGCGCGAGCTCAAGGGCCGCCACCTGCAGATGATCGCCATGGGCGGCTCCATCGGCACCGGCCTCTTCGTGGCCTCGGGCAACGCCCTCAGCACCGGCGGCCCTGCCTCGGTCCTGCTGGCCTACTGCATCATCGGCCTCATGCTCTACTGCACCGTCCACGCCCTCGGCGAACTGGCCGTCGTCTTCCCCGTCGCCGGCTCCTTCTCGGCCTTCTCCACCCGCTTTCTCGACCCGTCGTGGGGCTTCGCCATGGGCTGGAACTACGCCCTGCAGTGGCTCGTCGTCCTGCCGCTCGAGATCATCGCCGCCTCCATCACCATCAGCTACTGGAACGACAGGCTCGACCGCTCCATCTTTGTCACCATCTTCCTCGTCGTCATTGTCGGCATCAACCTGTTTGGCGTCAAGGGCTACGGCGAGGCCGAGTTTGTCTTTGCCATCATCAAGGTTACCGCCGTCATTGGCTTCATGTCAGTTTTGTCTCTGTCCCGACCCTCCAACGCAACACCGAAAAAAAAGGCCCAACTGACAGACAGAACCCTCCCCCTAAAAAAGCCTCCTCGGTATCGTCATCAACATCGGCGGAACAAAAGACGAGGGCTACATCGGCACAAAGTATTGGCACGACCCCGGCGCCTTCAACAACGGCTTCAAGGGCCTCTGCTCCGTCTTCGTCTCGGCCGCCTTCGCCTTCGCCGGCACAGAGCTCGTGGGCTTGGCGGCGGCCGAGACGGCCAACCCGCGCAAGTCGCTGCCCACGGCCATCAAGCAGGTCTTCTGGCGCATCACGCTCTTCTACGTCGTCGCCCTCACCGTGGTCGGCCTGCTGGTGCCGTACGACAACCCCGACCTGATGGGCGCCACCTCGGTCGTCGACCTCAACTCCAGCCCCTTCGTCATCGCCATCGAGAGCGCCGGCATCGAGGTGCTGCCGTCGGTCATGAACAGCGTCATCCTCATCGCCGTCCTCAGCGTCGGCAACAGCTCCGTCTTCGGCTCCAGCCGCACCCTCGCCGCCCTCGCCGACCAGGGCCAGGCGCCCCGCATCCTGTCCTACGTCGACCGCCGCGGCCGCCCCCTGGTCGCCATCCTCGTGTCGTCGTCGCTCGGCCTGATCGCCTACGTCGCCAGCCACCGCGACCAGGAGCTCATCCTGAACTGGCTGCTCGCCGTCTCCGCCCTCAGCTCCATCTTCACCTGGGGCAGCATCTGCCTGGCCCACATCCGCTTCCGGCGCGCCTGGCTGCGCGGCGGCAGGTCGCTCGGCGACCTCGCCTTCCGCGCCCAGGCCGGCGTCGCCGGCTCCTGGCTCGGCTTCGTCCTCAACCTCGTCTTTCTCGTCGCCCAGTTCTGGGTCGGCATCTGGCCGCTCGGCTTCGAGCACATGACCTCGCTCGAGATCGCCTCCGAGTTCTTCCTCCGCTGCATGGCCGTCCCCATCGTCCTCATCATGTGGCTCGGCCACAAGCTCTACTACCGCACCTCCTTTGTGCGGACCGACGACATGGATCTCGACACGGGCCGTCGCGACTTTAACCTTCCCATTCTCATGGCCCAGGAGGTCTCTGAGAAACGGTCCTGGCCGACTTGGAAAAGGTTATACAGATACTTTTGCTAGATGTTCTCCCTCGTTTTTCTTATATTTTTTTTCTCTTGTTTCCGTTTCTTGTCCCTCATGTCTTTTTTATTCTTGTCGTCTCCCCTGTCCATATCCTTAGCGTCTCGTATTCACAGTCTTATTTCGTCTGTCTGTCTCCCTTTCTCTCGGTCTAGATCGCGTTTTATGCATGCGGATAGACCCTTTCGATGGCCGTACATAACAGAGTGTGCGAAACGGGGAATACTGCCAGGGGCATGGCGTCCTTGTATGAATCTATGCCCTTGTGCACACATTGAACCACTACAGAGATGGTGTTCTGGCCAAAGGAGGTTTTGAATTAAAAGAGAGAAAAAAGAAGATTTGCAAAAACCTACGACCTTGATGTTACACGCGGGCGAGTAGACAAACAGACAGGCAAAACCAACTCAAAACCGTATGAACGGCAAAAACTTTTTAATCAAACAAAATGGCTACTCTGTGCTAAGTTGCCAGAAAGACATAGGAGAGGGCGCCAGCAGCGCTCTGTGGATAGTCAAGGCATCGGGTGTGGGCTCGACATGTCGTGCTCGGTCTAGCTCTGTGCTCAGTCAGGGGGAAAGATGAAAAAAAAAAAA